>JAZAYU010000014.1:4788456-4983711 GCA_038501625.1 Corbicula japonica
AAGACCAGGACTGTATCGTATCACTGTTCTGTTTTAGGGATCAACTCCAGGCCAGAACTGTATCGTATCACTGTTCTGTTCAAGGGATCAACTCCAGGCCAGAACTGTATCGTATCACTGTTCTGTTCCAGGGATCAACTCCAGGCCAGACTGTATCGTATCACTGCTCTGATTTAGGGATCAGCTTAAGACCAGGACTGTATCGTATCACTGTTCTGTTTGAGGGATCAACTAAGGCCAGAACTGTATCGTATCACGGTTCTGTTTTAGGGATCAACTCCAGGCCAGGACTGTATTGGCAATGAAGGGAGCGAGCACTGATGTCTAAAATCTTCTGTTTCAAAGATCATAAAACTACGAATGGAGGTCAATCTCAAAACCCAAGCATTTGATTAGCTGAAATCTCCATTTGTGCACACCCTTGGATAAGGACATCGCAGCTCATCAAGTGAATGCGGTCTCTTACAATATAAACCTTCACTACAGTGGGATAACCACATTTTGTAGAAGATGGACAATTTCAACCATATTTTACAGTAATGTCACACATTTTACAACTACTGTTGTATCATATAATTTCGCGGGGACCAAATTTCGTGCAAATGACATAAGTGACATTTTCGCGAGGGCTTAAATTCGCGCACTTGTATTATTATAATAAGACTAGATATTCAATGGTTTGATTTTGCTAGGGTTTGATTTCGCGCATATTCCCTAGAGCGAAAGACGCGGAAATTAAACCACCGCGAAATATAATGATACCACAGTAGTTTAACTTTGTGAAACTTGACCAAAAAAAAGTATAGTCAAAAATGTGTGTGGTGTCGGTGTCATGTCCACAATAAAGAATAAAAAAGTTGAATTTTTCTTTTGTGAAATGCGAGGACAGGGGTGACGACGGAAAGTTCGAATCGGAGGAACCTTAAGGTCAGAGGACAGGAAATAGAAAACCAAGGTGCGGATTGTACAATTCTCTCGAGGGACGATTCGGGCCCATTTTACTTTCAAAGTTTCATTGGCCAAAACTATAAATAATAATAATAATAATCTTTTGTTTTCAAAAATGTAAAATTACTGCAAAAGTTTAAATTGATTCTTTAAAATGAAAATTATTCTGTAAAACACTGTTTGAAAGGTGATTTGTGACACTTTAATAAGTTGGATCTTTTCTTATTTGGGGTTGAAGATTCGTATAGATTCATGGGGTGATTATATTCAATTCAAAATGCTGAGAAAAAGAGTTGGTCAAGACCCTTTTTTGGTCATTTATGCATTGCCCAAGAGCGCCACTATGAAAATCTGTGGTAGTTTTGCAAAAACTTGTGTAAACTAAATCAAAGGAGGACGAAATCTTAAAATGTAACTCTATGGGAAACTCTTTAGTGGTCTCTGACCTTAAAACCGCTTTATTTAACAAGGAATGTCTTTCCCATGCCAACTGATACCAACGTTTACATATCCTTGAAACAAAACAGCCCCAAAACGACGTATACTCGTACTTATCAAACAGTGCGCATGTTAAATTCATAACGTTGTGAAATCGGAAATTACGTTTTTTTGGTTGTTTTTTTTTTTAAATATTGTCTGCATATATATCTAATACTTAGTTGTGCAGTGTGGTAATGCAAAGATTCTTTGACCTATGGAACGTCTGAACTGTCATTCATAGTTCTAAAACTTTATTATTATGTTTAAATTTATTAATGTATGTACCAAGCGCAATTCTATTATAATTATGTCGTGCAAACATATATGTTATGTCAGTATATCGATAATGTTGCCGTTTTGTACTCATGTTAGTACATTATAGACGTATTATAGGTTATAAATTCCACGTTTATCTCCACAGACTTGGCAGGAAGGGAAGTGACTCCTGCATCACGTAAAACTTCAATGAACAGTTTATTGTCTCCCTTAGTTTAACTATCTGTATGTTTAAAATACCAACAATCGTTTATATCATGATTTATTGTATAAATCATCATAATTTAAAATTGAACTAAAAACTAAACGAAATGCGTCTGGATAGGGGAAATAGTGAAAATAGTTGCTGAAAATAGTTCGTAGTGTATGTGTACAGTCTGTTATTTTAACCTTGAATTAGTTTATCATTGCTATTTTCAAAAAAAAATTGCATTGCCCTTACGGGGTAGCGAACGACGGTGCCTAGCCATGCAATTCCAGTTACTCTACCTACTCGATCCTAACTCACATCTTCACAATGCCCGTTTACTCAGAAAAAGACTCCAGACCTAATTGTGATATTGTATTCAACATATATATAAAATCATACAATATTAATATTTACAATTGAAAACACTGTTACAGTATAGGTACAATCAGTACTTAAGGTGAAAAACATCGTTCTACAGTATTTAAACTTTTATAAAATCACAAAATAGTTGTTACCCAGTCCTCTGCGCTTGCATAAACCTGTACCCCAAAGAGTATTATCTCTTTAGTCACTATATACGCATTTTGTCGCATGTACCACCGGTGCAGATCCAGATCAATCAGCACCATCATGCCATCTGATCAGGATCTGCACTGATCGCATTTTGGTCAGAAAAATAACCTTATAAATAAAAAGTTGACATTGCAGATCCTGATCAGACGGCACGGATGTACTGGCTGATCTGGATCTAAACTGTTCGACCATGCCTGAAAGGCGTATATGGGGGGGAAAGGGTTATGAAGACGGGGCATGGGAACGGTTCAAGCGTGACATAATACGTTAAAAGTAACACCGTGTGCAAAAGACTCCAAAAATATCAATAACAGAAAGCATAAATGCGTTGTTTAAACGTCACCTGTAAACTTGGTTACCCATTGCGTCAATTGTAGTCTTAAAGTATATCATAGTTTAATATCACATTTATTTCAATCTCAAAATGTTTATAATATATGAATTACAAGGTATTTTGTTACCATCTTATATATGTACCTTCCAAAGTTGTACAGAGGACAATGACATGCCATGGATTTGCGTTTGCATTTTAATCCCTCTGGTCAGAAGCAATAAAAGCACAGAATCACAGAGCTCCAGTTTTATGCAAAATACTTCCCGACTTTCCTGTAATAATTGTTCATGCCGATGGAAGGATGTGTAAGTACTTGGTTGATTTAATTGTATATGGTAAATACTGATCAACCCTTCACTCCATTGGATATGGCTGTTATCCCAATGGCGAGCAGTGTAGATCCAGAACCAGATTTTATCCGTAAGTTTAAAATACTAACAATTTTTATAATTCATCATAATTTAAATTAGACCTAAAAACCAATTTAAATGCGTTTGGATAACGGGACGCATCCAATCCATGCGTCGGATCAGGATCAACACCGTTCGCTTTTAGATTTAGTAGGTTTTTTATTGGCCAAAAAACTGGCCAATCAATTAAGATCTAGATCAAACATATTTGCCAGCTGATCTGGATCTACACTGGTAACACATGCGATACAAACCCGTACATGTATATATGGACTAAAGGGTTAATCAGTCTAAACAAACACATGCGATACAAACCCGTACATGTATATATGGACTAAAGGGTTAATCAGTCTAAACAAAAAAATAAACAATATTCTTTTTTTAGTTTAAAATTTCTTACAAATAATAAATTTATTAGTAATTGTCAATGTCAAACTATATATCACGGTCGACAAATCCTTCAGTATTATTGCTGACATGGAATTTCTGACTCATAATAATTTTTCACTAACTCATAAAGTCCAACAATATTGACCTGGCACTTCATTAATTTTCGTATTGAATAAACACGGGTATCAGCGAAAACACCGATATATTATTCAATTTGCACCTCGGTGATGTGTGGAGTATTGGAATAGATGCCTGACTACCGATCGTAACATTTACGAAAGTTAACGAATATGGGGTCAAATGCAAGAGTGCCAGGTCAATATTGTTGTATATTATACCTCATTTGCATAAGCCCTTCTGTATTTAATATGACGTCATCCAGTCCATAAATCGCATATTGACCGGCTATCCGGTCCATAATTCTTATATTGACCGTTTTTGATTCCTTCAGAATCTAATATAAGAATAATTATCTTATAAAGTGCGGGTCTGTTGCCTAGTAATATTTAATTTGATTAACAAAAATGGAATAGTAAAAGGCGTGCTTTATATGCCTGATGGCTTGTATATAATAAAAAATCTGTATGGGATTTTTTACACACTGAACAAATCAAATTATTATTTAAAAGCAAATTATAGTAAAAATGACAGCAACAAAAGATATGAAAGAATTTAGATTCGGTATAATATAACAAATAAAACATGGCATTGAGGGCAATATGCAAGTTTACGGACTGGTTGGTCAGACCTCGGAAGGTATATGGCCCTCAGCTGCGCTTCGGGCCATATACCTTCCTCAGTCTGATCAACCAGTCCGTAAACTTGCATATTGCCCTCAATGCCATGTTTTATTTGTTAATTAATACATATGATCTGTGTACACAAACACTATACACACAATATACACATAGCTAGAATCTTTTATCTATCAATCTAACAGTACGAATCTCGAATCACAAGCTACTCTCGGGTGATCATTTCTTTTAACTACAGAGTTCTGGCCCTTTACTTATTTTAACGTGGTTCTCACGACAGAAAATCGATAAAGTTAAATTTCCTTCTAAGCTTCTATGTGTTGAATTATTTAAAACTGGTGCAATATCTAAGTGAAATCATGAAGTGTTGATATTCACTATAACTTAAAATTTTAAAAAGGTGTTTGTTGTATTCGCGAGAAACATGTGTCTTGTTGGAATATTGCTAATCACACGCCAACTGAACACACACAGTTTGATATGCTACTTACAATAAACCTGCCACAAAACTACGTGCTGTTGAGCTTTCCTCTAATCCGCAAGTCCGTAGGCCATCAAACTTTATTTGTTAATGATTTAACCTGAATACTAATCTATTGAATATGTTTTCATGTTTTGCCTAAGATGTGTTCGTTTTCAATCCTCTTCCGGTGGTAAAGGTGTTCCGGGAACAATGACCACTTCCGGTGGATCAAGCGTCGATCCTTCAGCGCCGCCATCTTTAGGAGAGTCTTCACCGTCTCGCGCTTTGTCTCCATCCGCGAGTGTTTCATTGGCTAATTCAAAAGTTTCGTGATCGGACTCTTTTGTGAGCGGAATGGTAACTTCAGAGTCACGTGCTGAAGGCTGTGCTGTGGCGGAAGAGTCCTTTTTACGGTAGATTGCTTCCGGTTCTTCTGGCGATGACTGAGCATTTTTTGGTTTGATGTGGAGTTTCTTGCGGAATGTGGAGATGATACTGCCTGAAAAAAAAATAAAAGATATGTCGAATAATTTATGTTTTATATGCAGGATAGGTCTGAATATTAATAGGCTGAAAGTGGAAAGAAACTTTGCCGAATGCGAATTGTTTTGAAAGCACAAATCAAAACTATGGAACGCCGTGTCTATCTTGCGATGAGGTACAAATATATATTATCTAACAACTTAGATACATCACCAGCTTACTGAAATTGGTAATTGCTATTGAATGAGAATCTAGCTACAATACAAAAGTAACTGTTCTATAAAAAGGTAACAGTTCTATAAAAATAAAAACAAATAAAAACATATAACTACATGGAATTAGTACAGCATTTACATAAATACAAGAGTTCTATACTAGTATAGCCCATACTAAAATATGGTTAAAATGCAAACAACCCTGACAAACACAAAAACCTAACTAACAAACACAAACTAATTTCTACCATATTCTAGTAAACAGCACATCACAAGACAGCCATGGCAATCCTTAGTATTCGTGGCGTACATAACTCTTTAAGTTTATGATTTTGTTCATTGTTAAATGAACATTGTTAAAGGCATCGTTTAAAACTGAAAGTTTGATTGCTTCATTTACATGCAGCTAGTTCTGGTTAAGATTATAAATTTGAGATTGGAGCCCAGTTTTAAATCTCATGCATCAAATTGGCTGAAATAGAGATGAGTCAATATACTAAAAGCAATATAGGTTTCTATTCTCTATGTAATTAAAATAAAACGATTATATCACCAAGACGTACATCTTATGGAATTAATTAGTTATGGCAGCATACTTGAGTACTTATAAATTCCACCAATTAATGTATGTTTTCTTAATTGTGGTCCCGGGGCGGATCCAGGATTTCAGCAAGGGGGGTTCAACTAAGCGAGTCATATTTTTCACAGCGTCAATTTGCAACTTCCTTCGGACACTTCCAAAGTTCTCAATAATAATGTTTGTAAAAGGCCCCACTGCATTTTAAGAGTCTTAACTAGTCTAGGGGGTCCGCGGGCTGCTCCCCGAAAATTTTTGAAAATTTATATGCCAAGCCCTGAATTCTGAGGTATTTTGTGGTAATTTTATAGCATTTAACTACTCCTTCATACTTGATTTTAAATATTTCATTGTGAGCAGTAGTGATGCAATTAAAAGCACTCAGATCCAAACTCTGCCTCATTATCTTAGTCTAGATATGCGACTTACAATGTTTCAACTCAAGAAATTGATAATTAGAGAAAAAAAACCTGTTTGAAATGGCTAAGTTCAGGGTTCCCTGTTTCTGGCCAATATTTTCGTCAGTTGGAAAATGTTGAAGACATTTTAGATGCACTAATAATAACTGTTTGTGGTGCAATGGGGTTAAGAGAGAAAATTAGCTGTGAGATACTTTTGGATTCCTACTGGACAAATATATCATTATCTTTTGAATCATTTTGCATAAAACAAATTTATGAATGTTAATGTTCCGAGTCCATAGTCAACTTTTTAAAGTGATGGCTTTACTGTACAAGTAAAGTAAACACTGTGTATGGAGAAAAAACATCCGATTTCTTTTATTGTCCGAAATTATACGTTGACGTGGATAATCTTTATTGAAGTTAAGAAATTAGAGGGTTACTTGAGATTTTTATGTATTTTAAACAGCTTAACTACCATAGAATATTAAGAACCTCTTCTCTAGGTATCAGTACTCGGCGAATAATCCGCTGGCTTCCATCACAGTTATGTCAAAATTTGTCAGAATAATAAGATATTATCTTCGTAAACTTAGGCCCAAAATCTACAATGTTGAATTAGTGTATAAGAAGTCTCATTACAAAGTAATATTGTTTTTAGTTAGAAATAATTTGAAAAAAAAACAAACAAAAAACGGTGCAGTGCCACCATAATCTTCGTAGGACATTAAGTATGTTAAGGCCGGAGATATTTTGAAAGCTTTATTTTCATGACCAGCGTGAAATTCATACCCTACTGAAGCACTGACCAATTAAAGCAGAAACGAATGTGTAAAGATTTTGTTACTAAAATCCTGGAACGACATTGGCGCGCCCTGCATATTTTTGAGAATTGTTTTTATTTTCTATGATTTGCGCACAACTCTACCTTAGTAAATTACTCTATGCGAACTTACAGCAGTTGTGCTCGTGATCATTACTTTTCGTCTTCGATGGCTCGTCGCCGAACGTGATATCGAAAATAAATGTATAATTTTTTTTTATTCAAACTTCATTTCTTTCTTGCAAATATTAGCATAATAGCATGCCCATGACGATAGATCGGGAGACGCAAGAAACATGCAATACTAAGATTTTCATTGATTAACAATTGACTACTTTGTTGTTTTGATTAAAATTAAAGCATTTGGTCACACACAGTGGCAAGTGTGCAGGGGTGCGAAGTTGTCTATTGGCAATACACAGGTTAGGATAAAAGAGCAAGTAATATGCGCGAAGTCAAAGTTTTGACAGTATAGACCATCACAGAGTCCGTATTTTTGTCGTCAAATGAAACAATTTTGTACCAAACGTGTAGTCCATTTCTTTCTGGAAACCATTAATATTGATTCGTATCCACAGACTTTGAACCTCGAACCACCTGGGACAAAAAAAGTCGGGGAAATTAGGGGGGTTCGTCCGGACCCCCCCCCCCCCCCTGGATCCGCCACTGGTGGTCGTGTGTGTGTCAGCTTTTAAAATTATATTTAAATTTAACTTCTGACCATGTCAATAGGCTTTTTCTACTACCGGTTTCTTTCCTGTTGACTTTATTTTTTCTTTGAAAGATACCAAAACGAGCACATTACTTATCGTACATTGTTGCCTGATCAAGGCTCATCAACGTCAAATAAAAAGGGCCAAGCTTTCTTTGCAAGATATTATGGCCTACTTTTAAAAACTGATTTGCTCGACATTGGATTGTACAAGTTTCAAGTTAACGGAAAAAATTTCTCAGTTTGTCCCATAAAATAATCTTCCAAAAGAGAAGTCAGTTAGAACTCTATTTAAAATTATCACTATTTTCGAATTTTCGAATACCTGTTCTTTTTCAAGAAAAATACAGATTTTTTTTAAGTGTTACATAATTTGACATGTTTTCTGTTTTTGTTTTCAACCAATTAATGTCAATAACTATTTCTGCGATTGTAGTTATACTTTTTTTTCAAGAAATGTCTTCAAAAAATAATAACCAAACACACCAAGTTTCACCAAATCGCCAGAATATGTTATTTACTAGTGAACATCTAGAAAAAAGTCATCATATGAAAATGCCCACAATTATCATATTTTCAGTAGGTATGGTGGTTATGTTGGAATTGGCCAGCCAGGGAATATAAACAAAACGTGCATAAACTTCCCGGAACTGTCATGCAAAACGAAGTTTGATCGGAACGACATCGAAAGCCATGTATATCTATCTCGAGTTACGATGAATCCACAATCTAAGCTTGTTTTTTTCTGGACGAATTATGGGTCATGCCATCTATATACAGTAAATTATTAATAATATTACACATGTACATCTATCTATTCAACCCCAAAGAGATCTAAAGGTTTCTAAGAAATTACAATGTAGTTAAGAAACATTTGTTTTGAAAATTAACACTTTTTTAATTCGTGTCTTAGTTGTTGAAATATAAATTTATATTGCTTATGACAACTGGTCTCTGAAAATAGAGTTATGCCACTTTTTCTGAAAAATAATCATAGGGCGACAAAAGTGTTCTACTAAACACCAATTTATAAAAATTAAATATCAAGTTGTAGTTTGCAAACAAGCTATAACTCTAAGTCGCCTACTAAGCTCAGCTCAGCTACTGCGCGGGTTTCAACTTATCACTCACAGACGTCGAGACTTTAACAACAATCATGGGCTTTGATTTTTTGTTCAAAGACGTCATATTACTGCCGTGTACGAGCCTTAGTTCGTACATTGAACGATGAAAAAGCCATTTTTACCCATAGCCAAAGAATTAGCCGTTCTGTCTCTCAGAGTTAAACACTTCTGAAAAGACTGTTCGAATATTCGTAGATTGTTTTTGAACATGGAAAAAAAGAAACGAAACGGTTCAAAATCCATAACTTGCTTTATTCTCAAGTTAAGGATATTGCTTTCCGGCAATTTCCACTAACTTTGAGGATATTGTTTTTCCTGTGATTTCCATTGTCTGTGAGAAAGAAGCTTTTTTTAGACGATTGCGTTAGTTTCTGATTTCACAACGTTATAAATTTTATGTTCACACCGTTTGCATGAAACAGTCGCGATTGATCGTAGAATTAGTTGATTCAAAAGTATTACATAATTATGTGCATTTATAAAAGAAAGTCTCTCACAATCCGGCTGATATCATCGTTTACATTTGTTTGAAACAAAACAACTCTAAAACCGATGTGCACTATGCAAACGGTGCTTATATAAAATTCATAACGTGAAAATTGTCTTAAACAAAAATGGATGCTTGTTATTTATGCAAAATAGGATCAAGCGCATTCTATATTGTTGATGCTGGAAATTATTATATGGAAAGCAAATCATGCTGTGCTAAAATTCCAGCCAGTTAAGCTTTTTAGAAACAAATGTGCGAATGTAAATAAAACCAAAGGAAATGATCTTGTATTCAGCTGTAGTTGTCTCCCTTTTTCAGTTGGAGCGCGTGCACCAATATGACGCTGGTGCATCGAAACGAGGCTAAATATGTGGAACAAAATGGTGACAAATGGTCGAATGATTGATTTTCTATTTTTTGTTTTACTTCAATCATTCCCACATTTGTTTATAAGGAGCACTACGGAATTCCGTGGACATCGCTATATCTCTATTTTCCTCATAAACACCGTGCCACAATCCAGCTTAACACCGTTTCACAATCGTAGTGTCATTTTTCAAAATCAATCTGTCGTGCCGATGTAATTTATTAATTGAGTTCGATAGAGCAACATTACGAATGTCCAAGCGGAAATCGTAGATTAATCAGGGCCCAAAATCATAAAACAGAGACTGGAGCCCAGTGTCAAATCTCAAGCACCAGATTGACTGAAATGGCGAGCTTTCAGCAAATAAGATGCTTGAGATTTGAGACTGGTCTCCAGTTTTAGTTTAACTTTCTTGGGCCAAGGTGTCGGTTGAAGGCAGGTTGTACCTTTCTACACGCTTTCAGGAAGTGGCTGCTTTTCAGGCTCGGGTTTCCGACCAAAGTTAAATAGTTGACCTAGAAGTTCAGAATAAACACAACTGAATAGAGGTCTACTGAAAACAGCCCTCACAGTGGCGGTCGTCTTTCTGTTTTGTTCAATATACAAAGATGAAGTTATTCTCGTCCAGTTGGAATCTCGGTTATAGTCTGTTTCCAAAAACAATATGTGTAAAACGCCACTGGAGTCATTACATTTCGCTGAAACAATGTTTACAAACAAACAATAAATGACTCTTTTATGATTCGAATGGAAAATTTCTAGATCTGCCAAAAGTAAAATATTACGTGATTTCGGAGATGATTTCAATTTGCGCAAGTGATCTTGCGCGAAAGTCTCTAAAATAAAGCAACAGCGAAATTTAATGATTCCACGATGTTCTGCCTCACGCAGTTTCACCTATTTCCGCGATGCTGACTGCTGCACAAATCTACTACCCTAGTAGTTAAAAATCTGCAATATGCCACTTGGAAAGAATATATATAGAATCTAAGTGAAGAAGACACAATCTTTGCATGACAAAAATACTGAAGCACAAAGACTGCACTTTATATTGACAATTTTCACTAACACATAAGCAAAACTATGGTGGCAAATTTCTGCCATGTCGTGATTGCGGGGCGAAAAGTGGACACCATTAAAAGACGGCAAATAGCTATTTTGTCGCGTTTTCGTGTTGGAGGGTAAATCCATTTACATTTGTGAAATTCTTTTTAATGTTTCTGAAAATTCTTTTGCTGATAAAAATATTCCGAAAGAAAAAACATAATGCAACAGTTACTCTCAGCTAATTTAGCCAAAATCAGCTGAAAGACTCATAAACTTCATTTTAATTGCAACGAAATGAATTAACCCAGTCAAGCCACCAACAAATTCTCATTTTAACCATCGAAATACTTTAAAAATATGCAATAGTTTAAACTAGGTGGCTCCATTTTCCTATCAAGTTTCATGTTGAAGAGGTGCACCAATTGGTAGAAAGGAACGACAACTCTTACCTTTCTTCTTGGGCTGCGTTTGCCTGGACTCAGATCGGGGTCCGCTGTTCGATGGGCCGCCGGTGACGGCTTGATTCTTGGTATAACACCATGCTATAAATAGAACGACAAGGAAGACACAGGCGAGGGAGAGTCCCACGGCGATACCCTCAATGTACGTCTGCTTCTCGCTGCTTTCGTTTTTCTGCCTTGCAGCGAGATGTGCTAAAATAGAAATATACGATACTGTAAAGCAGGTAATATTCGTGGGGGTTAATTTTCGTTGTTATTCTACTGCGAATTTCAAAACGCGTGATTTCTGTCAGGAATATACAGACGGTGTGTGTGGGTAAAATCTGCCTTTTGTAAACGGAGCAAATTAAAAACACAATTCAATGTTTTGGCGTCAAAATGCGAAATTCGGTCCTCGCGAAAATAACTCGTCTACAGTAGTTTCTATAAGTAAAATTATGATTATTTTACCCTTTGTTATTTCATTGTAGTTAGTAACCCCAGAATTACGAAGATTTGTCTCATGACGAATGCCATAGATTTTGGTCTTTTGACAGGATCAGGCACACGAACACACGAACGAATTGCACATTTCATGGTTCTGTTTGTAATTGATTCGTTTAAGATTGTTTGAAAACCGGCATCATGATGAAGTATAGCAGATTTAACAATAACATTCTGTTAATTGAAGGAACTGTTTCCCCATAACATACTCATCCGGTGCACAACGTCAGCATCCTAATTGCCGATATCGCAAACTGCATTAATATTTGAATTTGGCAATATTTCCAGAAATCTATAAATCTCAATTAGCTACCTGTATATTTCGTTAGACTCGATGCATTATTGAGGCACGCCACGGGAAAAGGTACCTTCGGTCATTTTTTTGTGTTATTTTTGTTGTTACTCTATTTAGAAAGAACTTTCCAATTTCTATTATTTTATCATAACAAAACAGTGATTTTGTTACACATTTTGACTATAAAATGGTATTTTTACCGCGAATTGCATAATAATTAATGTCGTCTGCTCAACTTTATGACGTCGTTTCGAGTATTGACGTCAACTGCCCGAAGGTACCTTTTCCCGTGGCGTGCCTCTAATATGTTCTAATGAATCTACGCAATTTACAGCTTTCCATAAAAACAGAAAATTAATAAACGACGTAAGTTAATTGCATAAGCATTGTTGGCAGACTTATGAAATTAGTTCGTCGTCTCTAATGGTGGACCGAATTAGCGACGCCATCATGATGATAATGAAAAATACAAAGGACTATGGCAAGCGGTTTGCACAATTAATCCGATATCCATGGTTATCGACCTAGAACTAACATTTTCATCAGCAACTATGTTTACTGGCCGGTTACCATAGCTATGGCAAAAAACTATGGTTATCGGACACTCCATTTCCAGAATCACCCCTTTTTGGTGCTTTTTTCTCGAGGTTTCCAGAAAAAAACTTATTTTCCAGATCATATCATCATCTAGAGTGAGTATATATATACTTATTATTATTATTATTATTATTATTATTATTATTATTATTATTATTATTATTATTATTTACTGTAAATGATAAAACATAAGGAACCTGCATAATCTTTTTTTATTGAATCTTTGGTACATCTGGAGTGCACGTCCAGGTCGAGCTCGTACAGAGGTTTCTGGTTGACATAGGCGTAGTTGTAGCTTTCAACCAGCTCAACCCGCATCGACTCTACGTCCCAGCAAAATGGTTCCTTGTTCTGCTGGTGGCAGTTAAATTCCTAATAAAAGAAAATTCAAAATTGTACAGATATTGTCGGAGAAATAATGAGCAAGATCAGGTACCAGTTTCAGATTCACAGCAATAATCTGATTGGTTGAAATCGCGCAGAGTTTCAAAACTAACCAATGACAAGCTTAATATCTGAAAATGGTCTCTGGTCATGGAGAGAAACTTGCACACGACTAAAAAAAAAGTTAACTGGAAAGCGTTATAATCCTTAACACGAATGTCTTCCACTGATGCCATAAACATCAAAGTCGTCTGCGGTTCGTCTGGCTTAACGATACACATCGCTACAAAGGACTTATGTATGACGTGTCGTGATAGTGATACGATGTAAAATGCTTAAGAGTTACCCGATGCATTTTAAAGCATTTAGTTTCGGGCAAATGAGGTAAATTTAGATCAAATGAGGTAATTTTCGAGCAAATTTTCGGGCAAATGAGGTAAATATAGGGAAAATGAGGTAAATATAGGGCAAATGAGGTAATTTTCGGGCAAAAAGATAACTTTATGGTTATGTTTAGAGCAATGGCAAATGAGGTATGTTTAGAGCAAAGAAGGTAAGTGTATGGCAAATGAGGTAAGTTTAGGGCAAAAGAGGTCAGGGCAAATTAGGAATCCACATTATTTTGATGCCAATGCAGTGAAGTATGTTTAATCAATTTTTCCAGCCAATGTTATGCACCAATGGCACAATGCGACTTTTAGCCCATGCGACCAGTGTTGACCCTGTTAAGCCTGCGCAACCGCGGCCGCTGATCAGAAACTATACAGTTCGCCATTCAGACAAAGAAAGGATTTTTATGCATTTATAAAACAGCTTAGATCGTTTTTTCAGATCATGTCAGTATGTTATTTGATCAAGATCAACATTCAAGTAAAAACCCATTTTATTAATATTATGGTGTGACACATAATTTTGGATCAAACTACTAAATCACAAGTCCACACAGAATAAACAGAAATACCATACGCCGTATTTCGCCACAAACGTTGTTTTTCCAGCCGGATTTCTAAAGGTTAACATTATACTACTTATTTAAGGATTGAACCGATATTTGAGGGTTTTCATTTGGTTATGGAAAACAGTTGGGTTGTTTAAAGTGTGTGAAGCCCGAAGGGTAAATCATGAAGTGTAAATATACTGTTGTTAAGGGAGTGTGCAAATAATTGTTGGGTCATTATGATTATGTTCTCCGGGATTTAAAATGACGTCAAAGCAACAGGAAGGTCCAGCAACTTACTTTGAAATGGTCGATTAAAATTTAAATGAACTTGAGACCGATCACTTAACTGGAAGTTATTTAATGAAAAAAAAACACAAAACAAATCATCGTCTTTTAAGATTGATTAACCTAAGTGTAAGAATCGTTAGTTATTCGGCGAGAGAATTTCCTAGAGCACACTCCATTAGTTATAACAACAGGTCAATACTGCCACCAATAGCCATCGCAACACTTTTATATTGAAAATGTCAATATTTGAAATGCGAGAAGGCCATTTAGCAGCTTCTATAAAAATGAATAGTCATCGTGACAGTTATATACTCACCGTCAATAGAAAGTTACCACTTATACAGTAGCTTTTACGGTGCGGGTTCGCTCCCAGCTATTGACACTATCATTTTACATTAATAAAATTAAAACCATTCGGTATGGCGAAATAGCACTTGTACATTTTTGCAGTTTATGGTAACTTACTGACCTATCAGGCTTTTTTTCTGCAGCCAAAAATTAAAAGTTGAATATTTGATAGAAGCGATCAAATCAACCGGACAAAATTGCATAAAAACCAATGGAAAAGGATGTAAAAGGCTGTCTTAGTTTTTCGTCGCGTCACGGAAAACTCAATTAACTAAGAAATTGAAAGCTGTCAACAGGAATCTAGACTAGATTCTTGCTGTCAATGATTATATTTCAGAAACACTCTAACGTTTAGTTGCTCATAGTTTGACGGCAGTCGGAAAATTTGCAGAAAACCGAAAAATGGCTAAAGATTGGCGACTCCGTTAGTGTTCCTGATCTTTATCAATAGGGATTGTTTCAATTCTGTTATAAGTTCAGTACTGTTATCAGTAAATAATCGGTTACCAGAACAGAACAGAGCATACCTTTATTTAACTCTAGCCATTTAGGTATAAGAATACACTTTTAACACAATTATTTTATATAATGGACACGTGACATGGTATAATGAACACGTGACATGGTATAATGGACACGTGACATGGTTACCGTTGTCATGTAATTATGATTACGTTTATCAAGATTATCCTGGGGTTGTCCCGGCAAACTGTCGCCGTTCAGTACGGGTTCGATTCTCTTTTATAGACGATTTCATTTAAACTCATACGTTCATATTGTATCCTCCCTTTTATGGGCGATTTCATTTAAACTCATAAGTTCATAGTGTATCTTCCCTTTTATGGGCGATTTCATTTAAACTCATACGTTCATATTGTATCCTCCCTTTTATGGGCGATTTCATTTAAACTCATACGTTCATATTGTATCTTCCCTTTTATGGGCGATTTCATTTAAATTCATACGTTCATATTGTATCAGTTATAGTTACACATGCTAGTAATGGCACAAGTGGTAACTTTCTATTGACGGGAAGTATATATTGATTATGTCATCAAAAGGCTAGCGAGACAGCCATTTAGCAGATGCTATAAAAATTCATGTCATTAATAAGGCAAATGAAGAGTATTAGATTTTATATAAAGAACATTATCTGAAAAACAAATCGAAACCCATGGTTCACTTTCTAATTTGTCTAGATTTACATGTCAAAACATCTCAGATTAATTCTTTGGTAACTAGACTCTTGTAATTATTTGTTTCCATACCAATCCAAAAGACATACGAAGCATAGGGTTGGGTAATATATTGAACAGAAAAAGTAGTTTAAAGATTTTGATTTTAAGGGGGTAGGCGGGAAGCTGGGCGATATTTTTTTATGTATAATACATATGGGAGGCTGGGCGAGAGTTTTTTTATGTAAAATACACATGGGAGGCTGGGCGAGAGTTTTTTTTTATGTAAAATACATATGTGAGGCTGGGCGAGAGTTTTTTATGTATAATACATATAGGACGCTGGGCGAGAGTTTTTTATGTATAATGCATATGGGAGGCTGGGCGAGAGTTTTTTATGTATAATACATATGGGAAGCTGGGCGAGAGTTTTTTTTATGTAAAATACATATAGGAGGCTGGGCGAGAGTTTTTTTATGTAAAATACATAATTATTTTGGGAGGCTGGGCGAGAGTTTTCTGTGTATAATACATATGGGAGGCTGGGCGAGAGTTTTATATGTATTATACATATGGGAGGCTGGGCGAGATTTTTCTAAGTATAATACATATAGGAGGCTGGGCGAGCGTTTTATATGTATAATATATATGGGAGGCTGGGCGAGAGAGTTATATATGTATAATACATATGGGAGGCTGGGCGAGAGTTTTATATGTATAATACATATGGGAGGCTGGGAGAGAGTTTTTTATGTATAATACATATGGGAGGCTGGGCGAGAGTTTTATATGTATAATACATATGTATTACAAAAATGTTTCCAAATATCTGTTATAATCACTATCCCCACATAGATACAAAAAGTAATTACTTATTACACATTTTTATGTCGTTAACTTAAATAATTCATCTTTAATAAATATTCTTCTTTGCGGATACCAGCAACTGAATTAAGACTTTCAACACAAGTTTCTTTTTTCTAAAACTGCCAAAGTACCGCGAATTAATTAATTAATTATTATTCGCGGAGAACTAAATTTCGTGGACAGGTCGATCCACGAATCTAAAATCTCAACGAAATATATTTTCATATACGTATTTTAAGACGATCGAAACCACGAAATGAAGTACCCACAAAAATTGCCTTTTTAATACCGAAAACCATGACATTTTATGCCATGTCAATTAATGCTACAGAACTGTGAATGTTTAAGGTTTCAAAATTCGCTTTTATCGTGCATCCGTCTATCGTGTATCGTGCGTCCGTCTAACGTGAACCGTGCGTCCGTCTAACGTGTATCGTGCGTCCGTATATCGTGTATTGTGCATCACGCGTCTTTTAATTTTATCGTGCAACGTAAATAAGTTTCTCTCATATGCTTATTTATATGAATTAATTTCAATCATTCATCTTATATTTTGATAGCATTTTCAAATTTTTTCGAAATCTCGTATCGTACGTTCGTCTATCGTATGCCGTGCGTTCGTATATCGTGCGTACTGAATAAGAATTTTTGTACAGGCACTCAGCCGTGAAAAACTTACCCTAACCATATCGCCATCCGACCGGAACTTATGACCCACAAACTTGACCTTGACCTCGCACGTGGAAATCGACGCTGTTTTAAACGTCACGCATATTGCGTCACAAGCATATTTGCCGACCTCTTTTGGAGTGAAGACGGTCACTCCGCAGTACCCACCCGGAGTCAGGCCTTTGGCCTTTAGCCGAACCTCTTGAGCAGGGTCTAGAACTGTTACTGTTCCACATGAGTTATCGTCCTTGTCCATTTTTACTGCAATATATCATAAAAGTTGTAGATTAACAAAGGCTCTAAAGTAGCCTTAAATTATTTGCAATTTTCAAATTGCAATTTCATGACATAAAATTTGCTACTAAAATGGTGGCTTAGATAACATAATATTCAACTTCAACAAAAATGTGTGTAAAATTTGTTTTGAAATTCAATAATGTTGCAAAATATGCATTTTCTGACAAATTTCTAGCATTATAACCTCTAAAATCAACTCTGAAAATGGACACAATGGACATACTTTCCTTGTTTTTTTTTTGACTGCATCAACAGTGTTACATGTAAACTATTAAATATCTGTGTCCCCATTTATGTATTTTGTCCTTTCAGTGGCCGGTCCAGGTGGGATTCAGTAGGGTTGCGCGAACCTCCTTTTGGACACCAATATTTTAAAAGTTTTCATGTGGACTTTAGTTAGAAAGCTAGAAATTATCATGTAACCAGTGGCGTAGCTACTATAAGGCCATGTAGGCCCGGGCCTACAAGTTGCAAAAGAAAATGACATTTCAAAAGTCCCATAAATAACAATAAAAACAGGAACATGGTGGGGATAGTACAGGGTTCGAGCCGTTTGGTCGAATCAAGTGTGTCTTTTGCGCATTTTGCTTTTTTCCACTTATTTCCGGACTCGCACCCTAGACCCCTTACAAAAGGGCAACCGCCCCTTGGAAGCTTGTTTGGGCCTACAATTTGAAAAAAGCTGGCTACGCCCCTGGTAACTACTCTTAGAATGTCTCAAACGAAACCCCCTTTCTGGAAATCTTGCATCTGACCCTGCGGCACCAGAGGTGGTCGTCATAGAGAGGTTTGTAAATTTATGTATGTAAATTACGTATTAGTGGACAAAATAAATAAGAAATGCGATAAAAAAATTAGCAGTGTTGTTTTTTTCAATTTCTTAACCTGGGCTAAAGGTTATAAAACTGAGCATGGAAACCAATCTCAAATCTGAAGCATCTGATCGGCTGAAATGGAGAACTGGTCAATCAGATGCTTCAGATTTGAGACTGGTTTCCGTGCTCTGTTTTATAACCTTGGGCACTGCAATAGTGATTTCTGAGAAAGTTTAAAATGTCATCATCCGAAAGTCGTTATTTAATGGTAAAATTTCAGTTTCCAAGCAATTTTAAGCTAATAACAGAATAAGAACTTAGGGCGTTAAGTAGAGCAACAAAATCGATGTCAGACTCGCCAGATTGAATGTCTGGCATCAACACAGATGGGTATCAGAAAATTGGTTGCTAATTATGGAGTATGATTTGGACCATTTAGCCGGGTAGTGGGCGCAGTATAATTTCACACTACTGTGAAACCCCTCTATTAAGATCAACTCGGAGACACCTAGACGAATATTGGATTTATTTGTAAGGTGGTCTTAACTCATCGCTGGAAAAAAGTGAAAAACTGTTAAATAGAGACGCTGAAAATTGTGGTCATTACCGGAGTGGCCTTCATTTCGGGGTGATCTTTATACGATATTTCACTACCACCTAAAATGCACTAAGTCATTCATAACTGCTGTTGAAGCATTTTTGGGGGTGGAAGGTAAATACTGTCTTGAAGCAGCAGCAGCAGCAGAAGGATCAGCAACAACAACAACAAAACCAATACAACAACAAATACAGCAACAACAACAGCAGCAGCAAAAACAGCAGATAAATTGTCAACTAACGATGAAATGTCGGTGAAATTTACTTTAGACATATTTCATGCACCATACATTGCGTAAAACTGAACTGTTCCAGATAAAACATATTTCAGAGTGCTGAAAACATTACATAAATTATTCAAAGGTCTTGATAGAAAACAGATTTGATTTTAACTATTTCTCCATTAGAATGAATGAAATGAACTCGTTTTTTTATCATTTTGACCCGGTCCTTTGACTATTCATACGCGTCTGGTGCAGACGTTAATTACCCCTTACTCCCTTGGTTATGGCTGTAATCCCAAATGGCAAACAGAGTTGATCCAGTTCAGCTGGGGTTTCGTATCTAGATCTACACTGTTCGCTTTTTTGTTTCAATATGTTATATCAGTGCCCAAGGTTATAAAACTGAGCTTGGAATCCAGTCTCAAATCTCAAGCATCAGATCCTTGAGATTTGAGACTGGTTTCTAATCTCAGCTTTATAACCTGGGGACCTGATCAGGATGCGAACAGTGCTCATCCGTACAAGACTACGCGGTTGCGCCATCTGATCTAGATTTACAATGTTTCCACATGATTTTAAACCCTTATATATGAAGGTAAGGTTTAACAAATAAATTGTTCTGATTGTACGCATAGGCAGACTGATCCGTGTCTATGCTAGTCTCACTTGTCACAACTGCTGTGCTTAGTGCTAAATACTTTAAAGTATTTTAAAGGGGCGAATCTGGAGGGGATTAAGTGGGATCTGGGATTCCCTGTCGTGTATCAACCGAAACGTACAAGAAAAAAATGACATCTACAATGTGTAGCTGTAAATCATTCATTAATCTAAATGGTTAATGGTTAAGTAAAAGGCTTCAACTCACCAACAGTAGTATCTGTGGACACATAGCTACACTGGATGAAACATATGAATCCCGCCAAGAAATATACCACCATCCTGGTCTCCATCTTTCTTTCTCTGTACAAGTTCAACGTACTGTAAACAGAAAGAAATCATATTGCATTTTAGTTTAAACTTATTTAATTTACATCGATTGTGAAACAAGTTATTCCAACTTATATTAATAACGCTCGATGACTGCTTCCTGGGTTTCCAACCAGTACTCGCGCCGAGTGTGGATTGAGGAAACTGCAGACGAACCTCATCCCTGGTGGGACTCGAACCCACAGTCTCCGGATCTGGAGTCCGACGCTCTACCCCTAGACCACTGATCTTGATTGCATTTTAATATGCTTTATCAACACTAAACTACTACAGTCAACCCTGTCGTCAAAGAGCACTCAGGGAAAACCATAAAAGTGGTCTTTAATGGCATAAAGTTTTTACATCACTTGGTATGACAAATTAAATGTAGTCATTAACCATATATGATCTTTGTTTTCAGGTGGTCTTTAGCACATGTTGGGCTGTAATAAATTGAGACAGGTCCTGTGTCTAAATCATTTGAATGTCGGCCTAGGACACTGTGCATATGACGGTATGTGGGAATAAACTTTGTCGTCCAAAATGACAGTCAAGCCTGTCAGGGGGAACCGAAAGTGGTCTTTGGAGACAGGTTATTTTGTTCTTGAAATTAGTCAGAGTCTAAAATATGGTCTTTTTGTACAAGTGGTCTTGTTTTAAATGCGGTCTTTAGCACAGGCTGGACTGTTATGTGATCATAACTTCTGACATCTAAACGATCACCATGGAGACCTATCAGCCAGTTCAATGCAAACAGATCTGGATTCAAAATGTTTGCTAATCGGCGAAACACTCATGAAGAGCCAAAATTTATGTATAAAGAAGCAAGGTACACGGATACATGTATCGTAATTATATAATAAATCCTTGTGAATCGCACTTATATAATTGATTTTAGATATGTTGAAAGTCACGTGATATCATGATGCACATGCCTGTCACATGACGCTTTAACATACAAAACAATATGTGGCATATACGTCTAAACATTGAGTGGGCAGAATTCCTCATGACACAGCCACAAAACTAAAATCCCCCCATGCTACAGACATGTAGAACTGTGTCACATGGGACCTGAATAATTCAATAGCTTTTACGTAAACTCTCTAACAATCAGACAAGCCACGACAGATCATATCTTCTTATTTCTATCAGAGCACGTAATGGGATAGGGACAACGAATAAATTGTATTCAGCATAACCCAAATATCCTAAGTTCTTGTCTTGTGACAGAAAACGAAAATAACAGAACATTTATCAGCAAAATCGGCAAACATATAGAACCGAGTCTGCAATATTTTGATATTTATCATGTTCGAAGGCTTTCAAAGTTCATTTTCATCCCTATAATTAACACAGTAGCGTTGTTTGTGCCTGGTGGCGGCCGTAAAATGTCTCCCCGTACAATCAATCAGTGTTGTTATCAATTAGGCCGTTTCAAGGCTGTTGAGCACGGTATTTATATTTGTGAAAATTTCGAGTTGCACTTAACCCGGGGCCGGGCGGCCAGGACGGTGGTATGACTTCAATATCTGCTCAGGAAGAGGCTCAATTAGGAAGCGTTGTCGGAATTGCATGGCTAGGCGCTGTCGCCGTGAAGGTAAGGGTTAGCTCCTCAGTAGAGGCAATATCATTTTAAACCGAGCCTGCAATATTTTGTATCGTGTTCGTTGGCTTTCAAAGTTCCTTTTTATCTATTTTTACATGTACTTCTTTCTAATATTCGTTTATTTATGGCATATAAACAAAAAGTGGTAGTTATTTTTCTATCATGTTTCTAAAGGGTTCGGGACACTGCACACATTGTTGGCGTCAAATATCAGTATGACCCAAATATCTTAAGTTCCCGTCTAGTAACAGAAAACAAACCTTCAGTCTCCAAAATTAGCTAATTTCCGATGTAGGACTTGCTGAGACCTTGCGAAATTACTAAATCGATCTTAGACTTGGATACAATTTCGTTAGATATGCAGTTCTTAAGGCGATGTTTTCACCCATGTCATTCTGATGTCAAGTTCTCGAAACGGTGCTGATGTTTAAACAGTGAAACATCGCTATTGAAGACCACATCTTGGAGTGGATCAAAGAGGTCTTTAAAATTGGATGGTCTTAATTTTCGTGTATAAATATTGTAAAAGGGTGGGGGTCTAAATATGGGACTTTCTTAACCGATGAGGAGTCTAACTTCTAACTAGATCTTTGAGAAAATGTGTTACATATATGCTTCAATTAGATAATCTCAGAAAAACCGTAAAAAGGGTAATATTTGCGAGAGATTCATTTTCGCTACATTTTCCTTTTCTTCTTAAGGCCTCAAGATGTTTTTCCAGGGATGCGCGAAGCAAGAGTAAAGTCTGCAATGCGAAAACGGCGCGAAATTTAGTACTGCGCGAATCAAACTTTTGTCGTACAATCATGAAATTTCGGTCCCACGAAAATAACCCGCCATACAGTAATCTGATCAATGAAGTAACCTAGACATATAATGAAATAAAAATCCTACAAAATCATTGGGATTGCCAATAAGGGACTTTTTCAAACTTCAATTACAGTCACTAAGCACTGCCGGCTATTCCAGAGTTCGCTTTCTCAACAGGCATCTTTTTAATCAATCAAATACTCTAAACAGACTTATTTTGTATTCCGCAAGCATCGACAGAACACCTGTCATGCCAGGGGTGGTTCAGTGGCTCGAACCCCACTTTTGGGCCAGCAATATTTAATTTTCATGATGATTATGGGCAGAAAATTGAAAATTTTCATGAAAAAACTCAAAGATGTGCCCCAAACGAACCACCTTTGGAAATCCACCGCTGGCAATCTTGGATCCGACCATGCTGGCGATCCATTAAAGAGTCAAATTCATTTTCTTGCAATACTAGTTCATTGAAATGAGAAATCTTTCTGGAAACTCGACAAAATTGCTAATGAAGGCAATCTGCGCATCTGGTTATAATATTCAGATTTTATTACACATTCAAACCAGACTTCAAAGACCATTCAGGCGAAAAAACAAAAAGTGTTCTTTAAGACAGGTGGTGTTTGTTTTCATGTAAATTTGTTCTTGAAATCAGTCAGTGATATAATATAATGTGATCTTTATCCACATATGGTCTTTTTATATAGGTTTTTCTTTGGCAAAATTTGATTAAAAATGATTATCATTGCTATGATGAGTTTGTTTTTTATGTTTTAAGACAAATGATAAAAGTTTGCTATAAAAAACAGCAATAAATCCGAAATAATGGCTGATCGATTTTGCATCAAACAACTAACTTCGATTAAGTAATTAAATATATAGCTTTTTGCAAGAGAAATCGGAAAATTTCTAAGTAAGTAAGTATATATGTAAAACAGTAGAAAGGAGATTTGATCACGCGACATTTCTAAAACGGGGTTTTATATGTAGAAATAGATGTGCTTAAATAAACTCATGTCAAAGGTACGAAAGCCAAGTTTTTTTATTTATATTCAGGTAACGTTCAGAAATGACAGGAGCGAAAACGGAGTACTTTTTGTAAAGGTAATTCCCAGAATGCTTATCATCCTTTTTATTGGTAGGCCCTATATAAATTTATAAAGAAACAACAAAATGAACTGGAGTCGAAAGGGCGAAACAGCGATGGGAACACCCGAAATGGAGACGTATGAAGAAGTAAATCCTATGACTCTTCGCGGAAAATAACGAAAATAGTCTCCGGAAGAACGTGGGACTAGAAAGCGAGTATCTAAATCTTGCAATTTCACGTACTGTTTGCCCCGATTGATTTAGAAATACAAAGGCCTCTTTGGATACAAGAATAATCTTGGGAATAGAACATCTGTTAATTAATGAAATATATAGTATCCTTGGCATTCAAAAGCTGTCATGGAAACCATGGATTTCTGACGTATACCAGATCGAATAAAAACATTTATCCGGTCCTGAACTGTTGACGGACATTTTTGTCTTTGATATCCGATACCGTTGGGATCTAGAGATTAAGGTTGAAAGCCCCATCCCATGACATCGATAAACAAATCCGGGCAATTACATATATAGACCAAATCGACCAATTAAGATGGTAACTGAAATCCGATGAAAAACATGTTAGCTTCGCATTGAATTCATGTGTTTCGCGTCTTGTTCATTTCCACTACCCCGCCCCCCTTCCCCCTCTTCCCCCTTTTCTCTCTCTCTTTCTTTCTCTCTCTCTCTCTCTCTCTCTCTCTTTCTCTCTCTCCCCCCCTCTCTCTCTCACTCTCTCTCTCTCCCCCCCTCTCTCTCTCTCTCCCTCTCTCTCTCTCTCTCTTTTCTCTCTCTCTCTCTCTCTCTCTCTCTCTCTCTCTCTCTCTCTCTCTCTCTCATCATCATCTTTATTTCATTTATTCAGACTGATTTTGTAAGAGAGAGCGCAGTTTACGTAATTATGTATACTATAATTATTCTATATTTACAACAATAATTCCGAAATCTTATAATTGTCGTTCCCCGAAAATAATCTGCTTAGGCTATATACCAGATAGCGAAACGATGTTACATTTGTACCAAAAATGATCAATTCAGATCATTGTAAAATAAAATACATGAGCTGTATAAACAATAGTTGCAGGGTTGCAGGTGTTCTCAATACATTATAGTCGATATATTTTATGGTTTTTCTAACATTTTCTTTTCGAAAACAGGCGCCGAGGTACATGAAAAAATAGTGTAAATACTTCGAAAAAAATTAATTTAAATCTTAACAAAAATCATAATTAGTCTAATTGCAATTTCAAATCCTTTTTACAATTTTAAAACTAATTAGTTTTACATGTATTAAAGATGGGATCATAAAATACGACAAGCGACGTTTATTTTAAGTAGCATCTAGGATTTATCCAACTGGATTCTATGTTTTAAATGTTAAAATGTCTTCAAAATGATCCGCAAGAGTACTGACTTAACAGAGGCGGATATAGACGGGGTTCAGCAATATTGAGATTTTGGCCAGAAAGTTGGAAATTATCATGTATCCTCCCTAAGACTACTCCAAAGGAACACCCACTGGAAATATTGCATCCGACCCATAATCATAGTGAGTCCGTTCTAGGAACTTTAGGGTCGGATTCCATGTTTCCAGAAAGGGGTTCGTTTGGGACAGTCTTACTTTAATTACATGAGACTGCATAATTTTCTTGCCAAATTTCACATTAAAATTAAATATTGGCGTCCTTAAATGGATTCGAGCAACACTAACGAACCTCCTCTGGATCCGCCACTGGAATTCCAGTAGGCTGTCATC
This sequence comes from Corbicula japonica, assembly GCA_038501625.1. NCBI lineage: Eukaryota > Metazoa > Mollusca > Bivalvia > Venerida > Cyrenidae > Corbicula > Corbicula japonica. The sequence continues at coordinate 4,814,185 of JAZAYU010000014.1, forward strand.
CCCTGTTCACTTCACCTGGATTGTCCCAGAATATCTTAGCAAGAACATCAGCCAGGTACCAGGTACTCTGACAGAAAACAATGCCATTGCCAAACTTACATCATAACTTGTTGCATCACTTATCATTAATCTTTTGTTTGATGTTAATGTTTTGCTTCGGGTATTGTTATAGAAATACGGTAAAACCTATGCTTATGACAACCTGTAATTCATCCATTTCTTATCTTTTTTTTGGTGTTTTTGGTTCTTTGGTTTCGGGTATTGTTATAGAAATACCGTAAATCTTGCGCTAAAGACTACCTGTTAACAAAGACCACCTGTGTTTGAAGACTTTATTTTATATATCTTGTCGATTGATTTCAAAGAACAAATTCTCATGTGAACGAAGACCACCTTTGGGTGAAGACACTGGCTGATTTAAAAGACAACATTTTATATACCGTTTGTTGATTAAAAACAAATGTACATGCAAATAAAACCATCTGTGGCTGAAGACCTCATCTTATATATCCTGTTGACAGAATTTAAAAAATCAACAACAAATGAATTCACGCGTGAACAAATACCACTTCTGGTAAAAGACCATAGTTTATTTGTCCCACTCACTGATATAAAAGAACAAATTCACATGCGAACAAAGACCAACTGTGGATGAAGACCAAATTGTATATGTCCCGTTGGTTGATTTTAAAAATTCACTTGTAAATAAAGAACACGATTATGTGGCTAAAGACCACATTTATTTGGTATATGTTCCGCTTACAGATTTGAAATCTTGTATACGATCTCTTTACCGAACTGCTAACAGCTTGGAATCTTCCATTTGGCTTTACAGTCAGCGCATTATCAAGATAAAACTACCATATTAGAGAAATCAATAACAAAAAATCTTTTCACTGGAAATAATTCTTTTTGGCAACAGTAAAATTGTTGATAGTTAAACATCGGATTGGTAACACGGTAACACCTGATCTGGAGACCAGTCTCAAATCTTAAGGATCTGATTGGCTGAAATGGAGGCTGGTCTCTATTTCAGTGAATAAAATCCTTGAGATTTGAGACTGGTCTCCGTTATCTGTTTTAAAATCTAGGGGCCGATTTTTTAAGCCACAAAGAGAGTTGTTGTGACATAAACTAAGCATCAGAAAACAGCTAGTCTTTGCAAACATAACTCAAAGTAGGTAAGGCAAGATGTCAGCTTTTAAATCCATCGCTAGAAATCTCATTTGTTAAGTATGTGTATCGAGTGTCTGGAAGGTAATTATCAGCGTTTCGCTCAATTATCGTCGTCGCCGGAAGTTATACTTGTGCAACACTTTACTGAATGAATTAAAGTGGTAGACAGGTTGAAATGGCCGCGGGTTTGAATCGTCCTTGTTTTTGGGGTGTGAAATCTTAAAATGGCCGTTCTAGTCTACTATGACGTATATTTTTTCAAACAGAAAACAAATAAACAAACAAATAAACAACGGAAATAAAAGACTGTTCACAAGATTATAAAACTAAAAATTGGAGGCCAGATCTCACAAATCTCAGGCATCAATAGTAAAATGGAGACTAGTCTCCATTTTCGCTAATGAGATGTTAGAAATATGAGACTAGCTAATAAGACGGCGAACACACTCAACCATTCTTTTTTATTGTTCTCATGGCCCAAGATAAAAAACTAAAGCTGGAGACCAGTCTCAAATCTCAAGCATCTGATTGGCTGAAATTGCGACTAAGGTAATTGTTCCCAGGGTCCAAGATAATAAAACTAACGCTTGAGACTAGTCTCATCTCTCAAGCATCTGATTGTCCGAAAATGCGACCAATCGCCGTTTCAGACAATCAGATGCTTGATAGTTGAGGCTGGTCTCCATTCTTGGTTTCATGATATTGGGCCCAGTATCTGAGAAATCTGATGCTCTGGAAGTCCTCGGCTTTCTGTGTCAAGGTCACGATATTCTAACAACACAGCCATTATGTTATGGCAATTCAAAACAATCACTCTCGTTTTACTGATTAATAAATTCTTACAAACACCCAGCTTCTGTCATCGATCAGTATACATGCGGCGGACAAAAGCATTGATCCAACATAAAACGGTCCGTGGGAAATTCTAGAGATATCATTTTGGGTAAGCCTAATGTATCAAATTATGAAAGCCAACATTGTATGAAAACAATAAGATTTTTACATAATCATAAGATATGTTTACTGGAAATTACTAGAAATAAATATATTTAATTGACTTACCTAAAAATATTATCCCTTTGTGTCTGTTTCTATCCACTACATGCTAGAAATTGCCTCGATAGTGAGTGTATTGGAAATATTCAATGGAAAATCATGAGCTATAAAAAGCAGCCACGGTTCTGTAGAAAAAGAGGCGCACTGGGGGTACTCTAAAGGTTGTAAGCATCTTTGCAGAGGCGGATACTGAAAGGTTATTACAGGGGTAGAGAGAGTGACAGAGCGAGGGGCAGAGAGAGAGAGAGGGGGAGAGAGAGAGAAAGACAGAGAGAGAGAGAGAGAGAGAGAGAGAGAGAGAGAGAGAGAGAGAGAGAGAGAGAGAGAGAGAGAGAGTGAGAGAGAGAGAGAGAGAGATTTGAACCTTAAATTTCAGAAATGTGCTATTGAAAATAGCTTTGTTAAGCTGAGGAGTATCAAAGGGTAGTTTTTTTGTTGTTTTTTTTTTTGTTGTTTTTTTTTGGGGGGGGGGGGGGGGGGAAGGGGGGGGGGCTGCAGTGTTTTGTTGTTGTTTTTTTTTTTGGGGGGGGGGTTGGGGGGCTGCAGTGTTCAATTTAGCCAGAAAGTTGAAAATTATCATGGAACTACCCTAAGACTGTCCCATACAAATCACCTTTCTAGAAATCTCGCCTCTGACCCTGTTAAGTATAGACGTCATTCACCGTGAACATTACGGATGTACATCTGAAGAATTATCCCCTCACGGATCCGTCCCTGCAGTATCTAGCTGTCAATATTGAAAATCGATGGAAATCGATAACTCTGCAGGACTTTGTTATGGTATATGAAGTCGTGAATGAAATTATCGGGTCGGGTTGGGGAACAAAGAACTGTGCTGACAGCGAAAGATAATAGGTCTAGTGGTTAAAACGTGGTGCACGGCTGATCGAAACATCAGGTGTAAAACATCGGGTGTCATCTGTTATTTATTACAGCAGAAACACACAGATTATCTGGCTATTTGTTGTCAAAATATGTGTAAAAAAATAAAAATATTTTTGGCTTTTTGTGCTTATATATGTACATCATTTTCATTTGGTAGTGCATACAATTCACATACACGGATCCTGTGATAATATTTTATCCCAGACGGATCATATTTTAATTTCAAAGCATGAAATCTGAGTTTACTGTTCAAGCTTGGAAAAATATCAAGATACATCATTTTTACTTCTTTTCATGAAATAACTATTAAACTGAAAACTATTGATAACTTATCAATTAGCTATAATGGTAAAACACAAATAAAAATCGTCGGTGCTGTTAACGCAGAGTGCTGTTTCCTTATTTAATTAAATATGGATTATAAAGATATTTTTGTTCAATAACTGCGATTCTTCTTCAATAATGCAGGGTCTATTTATTTAGTAGACCCATTTATTAAATAGACCCTGAATAATGCAATTGCTTACCAAAACAAATAGTTAAAAGGTAATTTCCCAGTCATAAAATTTCATCTGTAAAAGTTAACATAAATCAGATACCTTTAGGGGGAAGGGCAATAAAATAGGCCTAATGCAGGTATTTACATAGATAAACCGTTAATATGTTTACTATTTAATTTAAATCCCTGGTTTTTCATCATACCGAAAAACCGTCCGTTAAAAGCGGAGTACATTATTTAACGTAAACCGCAGAATCTAAAATTAGATATACTTAATGTTTTACGCACCGTCCAATGAAGAGTTGTCGTGGCCGAGTGGTTAAGGCGATGGACTAGAAATCCATTGGGATCTTCCCGCGCAGGTTCGAATCCTGCCGACAACGCAACTTTTTTTTTCACCACCGCTTTTTTTATTCTTAATCCCACATTGTTTAAACAATTTGTTTCCCAGATTCCATGGAAAATCCTTTCACATGCTTACTGCTATAGTATAATAGTAATGGAATTGTTTTTTTTTCTTCAATGCGTTACTAATAGCAAAATCCTCAGATAATTTTTACATTCTATCTTTAATAGGGTCTGGTGCAAGATTTCCAGAATGGATTTTTATTTTGGCCAGTCTCATGATAGCTACGTGAAAATTTCCAACTTTTTGGCGAAAATCCTCTTGAAAATTAAAAATTGCGGCCCAAAAAAGGGATTCAAGCAACCCGACGGAACCCCATCTGGAGCTGCCCCTAATTTAATACAAATTACAAATCACAGGTTGTCAAATTTGTATCTGTATTGGTTTGTGTCTGTAAATAGATGACGCAAAGTTAGACTCGCAATTAAAAAAACAAACTTAACATTAAATAAATAAACATAATATATTTTTATAAACGAATATCACGTAAATTCGTTAATCGAACAAACTAGTAACACGGGAATATTGGCAAAGGAATGCACCGTTTCCGTACTACCAAAATCTCTTTCAAGATGATGCAAAATAAACCGGCCTAATTATATTTTGTTTAGTCGTACAGAATTCAAGGTTTATTATATAACGAGTTATGACTACAAAGGTGTTGCCCCGAATCTTTTTTCTCATGCTATCATAATTACACTATATTTACACGGCTACTATACCAGGGGGTCCAACGTATTTGTTTTTTTCGGAAAAGTAAGTGAGGGACATGTTCTCTGCGGAACAAAATGGCGGAAAATTGTGTGTTTTGGTGCATTTCAGGAGATATTTTGACCTGGTAAGTAGATTTATATCAATGTTATCGTAATATAAATACGCCTACCCGGAGGCCAGATGTGTAAGCTCCACTCGGTTTTTTAACTTATGTTTCTAGAGGCCTAAACAAAAAAGTTATTGAATGTATAAACTGAAAGATTGTTTGTTTACAAAGTGAAAATAGAAAATTTTGTGACTTAAAACTGTGCTTTTAGTCAAAATATACCGTTCTTGGACCTATTTTAGCGAAATTATTATCGAGTTTTTGCATATATTTCTTCACGGCGGCTTTTGCACTTTACATGGGTACTTTATGGCCAATTTTTTTTATGTTCAAGCACCTTTAATGTTTGGCGTGGAAGTGGTAAGCATGTTTTTGTTCGGTGCAGAATCTGAACATCACACTCATACGCGTTTATATAAGTGAAAGTAAGACACCAGCTGACAAATGTTAATCAAAGTACTGAAAGTACAGAAAACCAGCGAAGCGATTTTGCTTCTTGAGAATAACCAGTGCCATGATTCTCATACATGTATCCATTTACGAAAAAGCAAAAGAACTTGTTTCACTCGCAAAGACCTTCATCTTGTCTATACGATAGTGAAAATAAGGGTTTCCATGTATTATCTGGATGAAGGTTTCTGTTAACCCATTACTCCATAGATATACCTTCATAGCTTGGGCGAACAGTTCAGATCCATATCAGCTGGCACATCTTTGCGATCTGATTTGGATTTAAAATGTTCGCTTTGAGAATCATTAATTTTTTCCAACCAGTAATCACAAATTTTAGATCCAGATCAGATGGCACTATTGTGCCAGCTGACTGGGACCTGAACTTTTCACCTATGTGATGAAAGGCGTATATATTGAGTAAAGGGTTTTAAGAAAGAAATTATAATAGTGAAATCTGTGTACTGACTACTGACATCCCAAAGACAGAATGAACACGAAAAATGATATAAAAAGTGAGACCCGATCGATGGGAATGATTATGCATTTATTTGAAATAAGAAGGATATAATCGTTTCCTTCATTGTGAATAACATGTAAAGGAAATCATAGAATTGAGAATCCTACAAGATAAAACAACCGAGAGTCATAACATTGCCGAAAGCATTGGAATTTAATGCTAGATAACACACATGTAAAATTGAAGACAATTTCAGAGGAAAATGAATTACTATAGCTTATACCATAAATTTCCACCGTATTAAGTTGTAATATCCGGTATATTAGTTTTAATATGTAAAATTTTACACATCTCAATAGTTTATTGTTTACTGTTCACGCTTATAAGTGGAAATCCAATATATAAAAATATTCAGCAATGATGATTGCTTCATGTTCAGTGATTTACAACAATCATGAACGTCTATCATCAAATAATGAACAAATGTTCGCAATATGTCTTGAAAATTTCAAGTGAAAGCATTTGCGCATTTATTTCATAAAGTGGACAATTGAAGAAAATATGCTAAGATGGAAATTTATCATTATCGTTATTGTTAATGATAAAAAAAAAGTGAAACAAACAGTTTAGCAGCGGAACAAACGTCCAATATTGAAATGGTTTTAAAATGACAAAATAAAGAAAATGTTGTCACTGTTATTTTGAGCTTCGAATTAGCAGAAAAAGATATATATTTAATATTTCAGAATTAATATTAAGCTATTGTAATATCCTAACTTCGGGAATATTGTTTATATCTCTACCTAAAGGTAACACATCTGTGGCTCGCTAAAGAATCCCTGGCGGCTACAACCCCTACATAAAATTGCTTTTCTGTTGTCGATTGTGTTCTGAATTAGGGACAGCGCAGTGAAGCAGTCAAGTATTCTTTTAGCGATACTAACGTGGCACGAGCCAACTTTAACACGTAACAGGAAACTTGGACTACTTTGCTTGCTCTGATTACTCTGAAATGCGTAAATCGCTGGTTGCCAGTGCCTCGTTTTGGTTTGATACCGATTTCAGAATTGTGATTAGTAAAACCAGCTTCGCTGGTTAAAAATCAAACAAAAAGCCAATATTTACCCAAACACACGGATGTTCCTTTATATCTTCGCCCGAAAAATGGCTTTACCGAAACAAGAACTTCATATGTATTTATAATATCAATTAGAATCTACCTACCCATTCTCGTGTTTGTGTGTGTATGTGTGTGTGTGCGCGTATATATAAATCTATACCCCGATATAAATTTCTTACCAGTCCAGTCTCCTTTCTTATTCTTAGGTGGAATAATAAGTTGTATCTAGGGTTGCACTGTAGAACCGCAAGTTGATGCGGGATGGGTAAACGCCATTTCACTATGCTTTGTATGACGTTCAAGTCTGATTCCCAGGGCTCTTAACTTACTAAGGGTAACACGCTTTTGTAGCCTCCTTCAGAAAGCAAAATGACTTCCATAATCGTTTTTATTTTAAGAAAAATTAAGATGCTTTCCTTTTAACGTACACAAATCTCTAAATATTGTAAATAAAACACAGAATATACCCAAACAACAATGCCGAGCATAGCATTCTGTTATAAGGGAATTCCGAGAAATTTTGGACAGGATTATAAGTATCTTGCATGACTGTGAGGTGAATATGGGCTTTCTTTATTTAACAGTTCACCTTTCCGATGAAATGAAGCCAGTTATTATGTAAAATTTTATACCGCCGAAAAGGGTCTTTTGCTTATCGCTAAATGTCGCAAAACTGTAAACTCGCTTCTTGCCAAAAGATAATGGCACTTGACTGTGTATTCGGCGAGCAAATGCCTTGTGGTCGTAATTAAGGGGTCAAAATAAGTGGCAATTGGGCATATAAGACTGTAGAAAGTGGTCGCATTATGGAATATGGAATAGCGGGGTGGTCGTATAATCGATGCGAGCGACCATTGAATTATATAGGAAAAAATTCGTTCTTTCAAAAAGTGCCCGTAACAGCGGGGTGGTCTTGAAATTGAGGTGGTCACAAGGCGGGAGTTTACTTATCAAGAGGTAGAATAATATACAAGTATAATATGTGGTAGATTATTTTGCATAACAAATACGCGATATGTTCGTATTTGGGTAACAAATCGGCTTTTATTTTGATTATGAACATTTGTTATCAGCTCGTGTCTTACTTTCACTTATATTAACGCATACGAGTGTGCAAATCAGATTCTGCACCGAACAAAAACATGCTTACCACTTCCACGCCAAACATTAAAGGTGTTTGAACATACAAAAATTGGCCATAAAGTACCCATGTAAAGTGCAAATGCCGCCGTGAAGAAATATATGCAAAAACTCGATAATAATTTCGCTAAAATAGGTCCAAGAACGGTATCTTTTGACTAAAAACACAGTTTTAAGTCACAAAATTTTCTATTTTCACTTTGTAAACAAACAATCTTTCAGTTTATACATTCAATAACTTTTTTGTTTAGGCCTCGAGAAACATAAGTTAAAAACCGAGTGGAGCTTACACATCTGGCCTTCGGGTAGGCGTATTTATATTACGATAACATTGATATAAATCTACTTACCAGGTCAAAATATCTCCTGAAATGCACCAAAACACACAATTTTCCGCCATTTTGATCCGCAGAGAACATGTCCCTCACTTACTTTTCCGAAAAAAACAAATACGTTGGACCCCCTGCTATACGTTCTACGATGAAGTTTTATTCATCTAAGGAATCTTAATTCCTGATGGTAGCAGTGTGACGTATTACTTAAGAGGCGTGGCTACATTTACAGTTAAAGCCGATCACATTTTTGTTTTGTTTTGGGCACCATGTTTAAACGTATGACGTCGGCAAGCACACACGTTTTGCCACGAGTTGCTGTGAAAAAGCGCGCCGTCATTTACTTTGTCGTCAACATGGCTGCTCAAGAAGCCATAAAAAGCCGTATTATTATACTGCAAAGAAATTTCATTGAATTTGATTGGATAATGAGCCGTTGATGTAACACCGTATTTACGGATCGGCCGTAAATACGAGTGCACGTGCCTTAAATTCCCCCTCTGGCCTCCCACCTTTTGTTGTCGTCCGCCATTTTGATTTTAATTTTGGAAAAAATGCGTGTAATTAAGCCGATCTCCTAATTTGTCAAGAGGTATGCTCGGGGATTATTTAAATCGTGACTGAGAATTACTGAGTGATGTATTTATAAAGTTAAAACAGTAAAGTTAATCTTATTTTTAAAAAAATAAATATCAAACCGGCATACACATTGACGCTATATAGAACTGATGTCACTTAAGTAATTAAGTGACGTCATACAGGTGATTTTTGAGGCTCTCAACGGGGAAACGTGCCGTTCGAAATAAAATTAGCGAAATAAATGAAAAAAAAGTTGTCTTATTATGTTTTGTCTGAAAAATGCTTTGCAGTATAATAAAACAATTATTTGGTTTCTTGAAAGGGTATGTGAGGATATATTGCCGGTCTGGATGTCATATTATCCCTCGCCTGCGGCTCGGGTAATATGAAATCCAGACCGGCAATTTATCCTGACACACCCTGTTAAGAAACCAAATAACTATATAATATTACAATTTCTTCTGATAGGTTCTGTATAAATGAGAGTATTTATGTGCGTAAATGTAAGGATTAAATCGATATTTGATAGTGCTCATCTGGGTATGAACACAGTTAAACTGTTTAAAAGTAAGCATGAAACCCAGATGTTTTCCAAACCCAAATGAAACCCTCGAAGATCGAATAATTCCTTAACCATCTTGCCCTTTGCTAGTGTAGATGAAATTCTTTCATCAGACATATTCCGTTTTGCACTAGAAACATGTGGTCCGGGGTCTGGCTACAAAAAAAAACAAACAGGAAGGGAAACTATTTGACCGTGAAATAAGTTTTGTCTTGTGATGTTGAACTGGTTCTTTATAGCCAGATTCAAATAATTGACTCAATTTTGATCAAGTAAAAACCAAAAAATGGACATCTGCATTTGTGAAAAGGAAATACGTTTTAATATAGGCAATAATGTATAGACTTCAGAATAAACGTGTGGATCACACCATTTAAACGATAAGCTCAAAACATAACAATTGCTTCTTTGTGTCAAATGTCCAGATACGGAGGAAAACTGCAGGTGCCTATAACACATGGTTTATGATAAACACTGTACTAATTACAGTATACACATTCTAAACATGTTATTGTCGACTGGAAAGGAAACATAGTTTAATGGATTAAACACACAATGTTTATGGAATATAAACAAAAACGACTGCTATTTTATCAACTATCATGAGTACATGTATGTGAAGATTTACAGAAAATAACTTTATAACAAATACAGAGATGCATTACCAATTAAACAGAGACCAGTAACGTACTAACATACCTGTAGTTGTACGTATATGTATTAATAAACAAACTAAAAATTCTAATTCAATTAAACTTTTCTGAATTTACAATGCTAAACAAACAAAAAAAGTTATCCAACAGTTACGGAGGAAAAGTTACGGAGAAAAATGTATTAAGTAGGTGTATGTTGTTCGTATTTTTCTAGATGTTAAGGTTTTAGAATGTAATATGCACTTTTGCAGATTGGGATTTTGCTGTTTTCATTTCCAAGTACATCCATTTAGACATCTAAACAAGAGTTTAAAAAAACATTTACCGTGCGTAACTCGGGAAATTCAGTATTTTAGAAGGGGACCCTCTGTTTCGAAAAATGGGCTGTAAAATCAAACATACTAGAAGCTAAATTCATCTCTATTTCTTTCAAACCTTGTAAAATTTTGTAAAATAATGGCTAATTGTTAAAGCACATCATACCTGAACAGGAAAAAAACGAGCATTATGTTTAGAATTTATTTCTAACACTTTATTAATTTTCTTTTTTAAGTGCATCCCAGCTTCGGAAATGCATATTTTTCCGAGCTGCAAAAAGTAAGCAAGTTTTTATCTGTGATTTTTGTGCATGTTTAATGCATTAAAATAATTATGTTATATATAAAAATTATCTGCTATGTGTATAGAATCAAACAATAAAAAAATCAAAGCACTTCATCGTCTCGTTTTTATTTTATTGGCCTACAAAATAGGCCCAGACCAAACGGTTAAAAACCACAAAAGCCAATGGGCTTGGTTTACGAATGGTAATTTTTGATATCCCCTCAAATTTTCTGAAAAACAAGAAATGCGCAAGCAATCAGCTATGCTGGTTAAAATTTAACTTTAAAACAAGTAATTTTGGAAACCGTAACCATAGCAACCAAAGCAATCTTTTATAGGGAAAAATCATCCTGCAAACACATAAAATTACTTTTATGAATCAAGTATCACACAAATTTGTAATAATAACACTAGTTCAGTTTTCATGGCTGCTAAATGAAGATGAAGAATAAAAACAATTATTTCTGATTTTTAAAACTATTGATTATATACCATTTATTCCAAAAAAAAAATACCTGACAATAATTAAAAAAAAAGAAGAAAAAGGAAAAAAAGTTCCCCTCCCGAGGATTGAACTGGGTCCGTCAAAATGAAGAGTCTGGTCGTTACCATTGAGCCACAAAAGATTGATCAAAAGGATGTCAATTTCATACAAGAAAAATTTTGATGCAAGGCATCAAAGTCGGCGGGAGAAGGATTTTCATGTAATTACAACAATGTAATCACACTGCTCTGATGAAATCTGAATGACTGAGATTATTACGTTCTATTACTACAAAAATCAGAACATACGCAGTGAAACAGTCAACATCTCGATAGTACGGGCTTCTGTCGTTTTCAAAAATCGTCACATGAAAAGAATCAAAGCACTGAAAGGGCTGCAAGCCAGCGGAGCGTAAACATAATCAAAATAAAACAGACACATAATGTTCATTGTAACAGGAATTTCAGTTTTATTCCAGTTATAAAGATTTATAATAACTAAACAGAATGAAGAAACTCCTATAGAAGACATGTTATGTGCTTGCAACAATGTGGGTTGCCTTTGTTGAATGACATATAGATATGTGATATAAGTTAAATTGCAGTAAAATTTTCACTGTAAATAAACAAAACAAGAGGGCCATGATGGCCCTTATATCGCTCACCTGAGTACAAAAGTACTCTCAGTTTGTGGTTTCAGACAAGAAGATTTTTAAAGTTTTTCCTATATCGGTCTATATAAAATAAAGTGAACCCTGGGGCAGGGCCAATTTTGACCCCAGGGAAATCATTTGAACAATCTTTGTAGAGTTCCACTAGAGGATGCTAAATGCCATATATCTAAGCTCTAGGCCTTGTGGTTTCAGACAAGAAGATTTTTAAAGTTTTTCCTATACAAGTCTATATAAAATGAAGTGACCCCTGGGGCAGGGCCAATTTAGACCCCTGGGAAATAATTTGAACAATCTTTGTAGAGTTTCACAAGAGGATGCTTAATGCCAAATATCTAAGCTCTAGGCCTTGTGGTTTCAGATAAGAAGATTTTTAAAGTTTTTCCTATATAAGTCTATATCAAATGAAGTGACCCCTGGGGCGGGGCCACTTTAGACCCCAGGGAAATAATTTGAACAATCTTTGTAGAGTTTCACAAGAGGATGCTTAATGCCAAATATCTAAGCTCTAGGCCTTGTGGTTTCAGACAAGAAGATTTTTAAAGTGTTTCCTATATAAGTCTATGTCAAATGAAGTGACCCCTGGGGCGGGGCCAATTTAGACCCCAGGGAAATAATTTGAACAATCTTTGTAGAGTTCCACTTGAGGATGCTAAATGCCAAATATCTAAGCTCTAGGCCTTGTGGTTTCAGACAAGAAGATTTTTAAAGTTTTTCCTATATAAGTCTATGTACAATGAAGTGACCCCTGGGGCGGGGCCAATTTTGACCCTAGGGAAATAATTTGAACAATCTTTGTAGAGTTCTACTAGAGGATGCTAAATGCCAAATATCTAAGCTCTAGGCCTTGTGGTTTCAGACAAGAAGATTTTTAGTTTTTTCCTATATAAGTCTATATAAAATGAAGTGACCCCTGGGGCGGGGCCAATTTTGACCCCCGGGAAATAATTTGAACAATCTTTGTAGAGTTCCACTAGAGGGTGCTAAATGCCAAATATCTAAGCTCTAGGCCTTGTGGTTTCAGACAAGAAGATTTTTAAAGTTTTTCCTATATAAGACTATATAAAATGAAGTGACCCCTGGGGCGGGGCCAATTTTGACCCCAGGGAAATAATTTGAACAATCTTTGTAGAGTTCCACTAGAGGATGCTAAATGCCAAATATCTAAGCTCTAGGCCTTGTGGTTTCTGACAAGAAGATTTTTAAAGTTTTTCCTATATAAGTCTATGTCAAATGAAGTGACCCCTGGGGCGGGGCCAATTTTGACCCCAGGGAAATACTTTGAACAATCTTTGTAGAGTTCCACTAGAGGATGCTAAATGCCAAATATCTAAGCTCTAGGCCTTGTGGTTTCAGACAAGAAGATTTTTAAAGTTTTTCCTATATAAGTCTATGTAAAATGAAGTGACCCCTGGGGCGGGGCCAATTTTGACCCCAGGGAAATACTTTGAACAATCTTTGTAGAGTTCCACTAGAGGATGCTAAATGCCAAATATCTAAGCTCTAGGCCTTGTAGTTTCAGACAAGAAGATTTTTAAAGTTTTTCCTTTCGGCTGCCATGGCAACCAGAGTTCTGCATGGAATTGATTTCTTTGAACAACTTTGGAAGAGCTTCATGCAAGGAACATACGTGGCAAGTTTCATCAAAATTGGCCAAGCCGTTTCAGAGAAGAAGTCGATTGAAGCAATTGTTGACGACGGACGACGCACGACGCACGACGGACGACGCACGACGCACGACGGACATCAGGCGGTCACAAAAGCTCACCCTGTCACTTTGTGACAGGTGAGCTAACAAAAAACAAAACAAAAAAGAAGCTGTGTTTGGACAACACATATGCCCCGGTAGCGAAGTTTGTCATGATACAAATTTGAAATGATAGCACAATGTTAAAACAGCAAGAAATCACAAGTTACTTCTAAATAATGGAAAAAAGAACTTTCTTGTGCCAGAACCTGAGCATAAGAATTTTAGATGAAAATCAATTAATGTAACATATTTATAATCAAAGATTATAATGTACAGATTATTCATGACAAAATTGGGAAAGTTACAGAATTTTATGTAATTAATGCTTAGGGATTATTACAAACACTGATGATGCAAGTATTTGGAGGGTGGGCATTTATTAGAGGCACATGATTGAAAATGAGAAATATCCAACATGCTGAAACAGATAAACCATTTCTCTAAGTACAAAATGGGAAGATAACCTCAGAAATAAGGTAGCTGGAGTTATTTAACTTGTCAGGGTCATGACCTGTGCACTGTTAAGTGTGTTAAATTCATTTTACTGTTCTTTGCAGAAAATGAGAAATATCCAACTTTCAGAAACAGGTTAACCATTTATCTCTTAGTATAGAATGGGGAGATAACCCCAGGAATAAGCTAGCCAGAAATATGTAACTTGTAAGCGTCATAAACTACGCACTGTTAAGATAGTGTGAGAACTTTCATGCCAATGCCCTTAGTAGAAATTGAGAAATATCCAACTTGCCGAAACAGGTTAACCATTTATCTCCAAGTACAAAACGGGGAGATAATCCCAGAAAAAAAGGTACACAGAGTTATGTTTCTTGCCAATGCTCTTTGTAGAAATTGAGGGGGGATTGCATAAAAATACCAATAACTCAGATACAACAATCATTGAAAATTATCCAATTCAATAGTTGCTAGAAATGGGAATATTCAACAAAATAAAACTGGTCAAGATATTGACAAAAGTAATTTTTTGGGGAACTGTTTAAATAAATGAGAAAGGGGACATTAAAAGCAATTGAACAGGACAAATACAAAAACATTACAGGATACGTGTATGTTTGATCGAGCAATACAAGGATCAAAATAAATCACTGCCCAGAATGCCTAGCCCTGGGTTTATGCAACTCAATATTTACACAAGTACCAATTTTGATGATAATTTTATATTCATGCCTTATAGCAACACATCACAACTTAAAGCAATGCCATTAGCCTTATAAATGTCATTTAGTAAATGAAAGAGGCACAACAAATTTTTTTGTGTTAGTCACATAGTATGGAAATTGTTGGGTTAGCAAAATTGTATTTATTTCATATATCATTATAGCTTATTTCTTTACCTTGTTCTATGTCTCTTGATTATTTCCACTTTCAACAGCTGAGTGTTGTTCGTGTACAGTTTTATTTTAAGTATTTGTTATG
The DNA here is from genome assembly GCA_038501625.1 of Corbicula japonica. Taxonomy (NCBI): domain Eukaryota; kingdom Metazoa; phylum Mollusca; class Bivalvia; order Venerida; family Cyrenidae; genus Corbicula; species Corbicula japonica. The sequence goes on from JAZAYU010000014.1 coordinate 4,829,264, forward strand.
AAAATATTTATTTACATAACATCAATTTCATATCCGCGTTTTTTATTATTTGATTTAGTTATTAATGACGTCATAATCGCGGGAAACACCTAAAGAGTAGACTCCATTTACGAAAAATAGTATCAACCGGAAACGTACGAATCGGATTTCGGAAAACACGAATAGGTGACGGCATAAGTCGATGTTTGGCGGAAATATTACAGTTCTAAAACCTTAAAAGATACATATCATCAGGTTATATGAAACAGACTGTTTGCAATCTGTCTTCAATCAAACAAACGCCAAATCAAGCATTTCAAGTGAACTATGTTCATAAAATAAGAATGCAGACCGTACATCACTGTCTGTGCTAAGAACAACACGGGTATTTTCATCGTGCCTGGTTCTGCATTGTAATTCAACTGATTTCAAGGTTTATTAAATGTTGTGAGCTAAATATTTTCACGTATGTTTGTATAACTTTCATTTAAAATGTAGTTTTAATGTTTAAACAATAGAAGCCAAGCTCAAGCAAAACCAAGCGCCAGTCAAAATAAAAATAAAACCTGCATATATATTTTATGCAGTACAATAATAGTATTTGTTTGAATTTTGACAAACAATTTGAAGTACTTACGTATCCGTTGCAATGGAGGAACATTTTTTTAAATAAAAACTCACGTGTGCATCTTACTCTTAGACAGAAGTTATACGAGGATAAATTGATAATCGTGCAAGCCATATTTTTCCTCCGTTACTTTTCTAGCTTCCTCCGTAACCCAAAATTACAAGGGTAAATTTTATTGTCTTACCACTTTTGACCATATTACTTGACGGCTTCTGTGATAATAACGAGGCAGTCAGTTGATAACAACAATTTAATTAGCACTTGAAGCAATGATGATACTTTTGGTTACGGAAGAAAAAATTACGGAGGAAATTCTTTTAACATTTTTTTTACTAATATTTGCAATAAATAATACTTATTTAGTGATGGCATGTATTAATCAATTGATAATCATGTATTTGATGTAAACTGTTTGATCCATATGGAATTAACATAGATTAAAAGAAGTGAAATACACAGTTAGGCCAGAGAAAAAAATATTTTAGATTCTCATCCCCGCCCGCCCCTCTCCAAAAATCGAAACATATTCTGTTCCTTACAGAACGGGTTTTAGACCATCCGGAAATACCTTCATAAGGTATTTCGTTAATAAAAAATAAAAATTAAAAAGTGCCCACCCGCCCCTTTTTTCCCCAAAATCCGGATGAGAATCAAATAATTTATTTTCTCTGGCCTTACGGAGGAAAATTTTATTATCGGACATCAAGAATTTCGTGTTTAAGGCTATGACCAACAAAAATATAAAAAAAGCCGCAGGTGCTTTAATTTTAAGTACATAAAATTTGATACTTCTATGAAATATTTTTATCTTATATAATGGTTGAAATTATTTTTGAGCCAATGACAATGCAGTATTTTTCAAATTTTTCGAACCTTAATTCTCATAAAGTCGCGCGTATTAAATGTGTTTATTATAGGTAGATTTCCTCCATAATATTGTTCGAACATTTATTGATAAACATGTTTACATGTGAACGATCTTCTACAGTGGTCAAGGAGGCGTGAATTAAGTCTGAAGAAAAGAAAACCATTTATTTATTTAAGCTCTGAGATTTTTGGCTTATGATTATCTTCTTAAATTACTTAATAATTTATTTCATAGATACGTCTGTTATCTCATTGGCGGCCAGTTTCGATCCAGATCACCCATAAAATCAATGTCATCTGATCAGTATTTGCGCTTTCCCTTTTTTCTCACAAAGTGAATCTAACAGTAAGTAGTGTAGATCGTGATCAGACTTCACCGATGAGCCCCTTGATCCGGATATAAACTACATGTATTTTGCCATGCTATAAAAGATTTATTTATGAAGTAACGGGCAAAATGGAACTTCCATGGATGAACCATTGTTTCTACACCCAAGGAAAGACTGTTACACAGGTTGTTTTTCCCCTAAGATTCAGTTATGTTCACATGGTGTTTTCAGAAAAAGAAATGGCATAATTCACTTTCTAAAATATTCTCTCAGTACATGTCAGCTGCGCTGGGCATGACCGTTTAATTTTCATACAAGCCTCCAAATAAACTATAACCTATACATAAAACTTAAAGGAAGTAATATAAATGGCTATCTCAGTGATATTTTTTCTAAGAAAACATCAGATCTCTCACCAAAATAGCAATATTTAATTTTAGAGTTTTAACCTTGAAGATTTTTGTCTAAAGGCTGGCGACACGTTTTTCTCAAAATTAAGTCAATTTTTTGAATCTGGCTGTTTAACCACGAATTGCTAAAAAACGTGACGTCATTCGCTTTGTCATCATGAAGCTGTTTCAACACTCACTTAAAAGGCGGCAATATCACAAATTCTCCGCATTTTTTAATGAACTGGGAATATTTAGAAATATTATATTAAGCATAAGAATTGAACGATATTTTACTGTGAAAAACATTTGGATTGTTTATAGAAAGCGCCTAACTATTAACACACCCAAATGTTTTCCATACCCCAAATACACGCGACAAAATAGGGGCCTATCAGTTACATTCTAAAGTATTTAAATACTTTTTTTTGTGAAAACTGTAATGATCAACTCGTACAGGAACAGTGTAATTATTTTCACAGATCTACAACTATTTTTGAAGCTCGACACAAAATATAGATGATAAAAATTTCATTATTAATACTATTTTATAAGGGGGTTCACAGCCTCTGCATATGCTAAATATAAAAAATAAAGCAACAGCAAGCAACACAATAAACTAAGATTTACAATGGGCCAGATTATGCATTTTTGATCACCAAAATATTGACTTCACAAATAACCGACAATTCGGAAATACAAAAATAGTCATGTTCTTGTTTTGATGCATTTTCAACAGTTAAAATTTTTGTTTGTTCTAAATAACTAGAACTCCGCGAGTCGGACGTGTCGCCTGACGAAATTTTTGTTAGCTGACATAAAAATGTTAATTAGTTTTTTGTTGTACAGTTATTAGCAATGTATTTGCACAAAATTCACATATAAAATAACATTTTAATTGTCACATTACAAGAAACATGCACAAGTCATGCCCTTGGCAAGAAATGCTCTATAAAAATCAATCAAAGGGGAATAATTCAAAAACGGAACAAGGTAGAGTTACGGTTCTTGTGCACTGCACTTCGAGTAATTGCCAGAAACATGCATACCAAGTTGGGAGTCATTTAGACCTACGGTGACAAAAACATTAGGCTCTGGACAAGGAAATCCGGACGCCGCCGACGAAAGTAATCGCTAAATATCGCCTAGTCAGGCGACACAAAAAGTAAATAATAATGGGAAGTACAGAGAAACACAATTTGAAAGGACATCGTCATGGAGACAAGGCGTCATATGGAAGGGGCAGATTCAGAGGGAATTCGGTGGGGTTGCTAGAACCCCGTGTTTGTGCAGCAATACTTAATTTTCATGGGGATTTAGGCTTGAAAGTTTGTAACCATCATGTTACTACCATAAGCTTGCCCCAAACAAACCCCTTCCTGGAAATCTTGCATCCGATCATTTATTTAGGAGACAACCAATTACTGACTTAAAAGGAAAATAAAAATAACAGTAGATGAGCTAACAATTGTTTATTTTATCAACACTAATGAGAAATGAACAAAACAATTTTACATCAATTCCGTCATTGAATGAAAGAAATCCATCGAATTTTCGCTGCAAAGAGCTTCCATTCCCTGTGCCCAAGATCATAAAACTAAATCTGAAGACCATTCTCATATCTCAAGCATCTGATTGGCTGAAATTGAAACTGGTTGCCATTTCAGCCAATCAAATGTTAGAGATTTGAGACTGGTATCCAGTCTTAGTTTTATAATCTAGGGCCATGGAACATTGTTTAGAAGTTATTTATAGAGTATTGCGTGATCATTTCACTGATTACTAATGATCAGAGGTTATTTGTTGGTTTCTAATATCAATTATATTCACAAGAGAATGCTAGAAACTGGTATTTTCACAAGTATCTGAGCCACTTGTTAAAATATCAGTTTTTGCCTTTTTGGTGTTTGCAAGTGAAAGAAAATTGGCATTGCAATGAAAAAACTTATTTTTTTCTTATTTTATGTTTTCTAGTCAAATAAAATTTAATCTGAAACAAAATTTGGAAAGGGAGGTAATAACTGAAAAAAAAATAGTTCGATAAAACCAGTAAAAACAAATAGAAGTCCTCAGTTTCAAAACAGTGAAAAAAAAAAACAATTTTATTTCACGTACAAATCTCTATAATTCACTGAAATACATAAAAAAAAACAGTTTTCTGGATTTGATGTGCATTGTGTTTTAAATTATGTGAAATGGAAATGTTTGTAGCACTTTTTTCTTTTGGTTAAGAAGCCCGCCCGGCTAGCTCAGTGGATAGAGCATCGGACTGTCAATCCAGGGGTCGTGAGTTCGATCCCCAGCCGAGGCGGGAAAAATTTCTCCGTGACAATTGAACTCTTTGGACGTTGCGTCTGAGAGTCATTTGTCCCTCACCTCTGATTCAAGTGAGGAAGCAGTCAGTCGCTTGCGGAGAAATTGGTTAGTACTGGTTAGAGACCCAGGACCACCGGTTAGGTGGACTGACCGCCGGGATATAACCCAGAAAAGTGTTGAAACCAGGCGTTAAACCCAAAACAAACCAAACCAAACTTTTGGTTAAGAACAGATAGCATCTGGCCCCAAAATCATATTTTGGGTTTTAAACTCAACACAAAGAAATAATTTCAAAATTATAAAGATACGGCCCTTAACTGATTGACTAAGGTGTGTTACCTTTAAATATTTCTTGTTTAAATGCAGTTTTGAAAATTTATTATTGGCATATTTTAATAAAAAAATTTAGAAAAAAAATGTTTTAAGGTAAAAACTTATAAATCTAAATTTAAACTCTATTATTTTTCTAGGAAATTTGTATTAAGTTTTTATAAGCATTTTGTAAATAAACATTTACACTATATTTAAAGAGTTTAAATTTGAGTTTGAGTGTATGACTGTTCCTGATATTGGGGCCTGGACATTTATGTGGTGGCTGTTTGCTGTTTGGTGGATTTAGTTGGAGACGTACACTGCCGTAGAACTCTTCTCAAATGTCGTAAACCTTCAAACTGGGGACTCTGTAGAAAAAATATAAATAACTTTAATGTTGTAGAACATAAACCCTTTGCTCCATGGAATGCCAATTATTCCATGATGAACAGTTTAGATACTAATCAGCCATTACATGTATGGCCTTCTGATCTACACTGTTTGCTTTTAGATTCATTTTGTTATTTCTGACCAAGAGCTAGATAACAAGTGTAGATCCAGATCAGACTGCACTAATGTGCTGGCTAAACTAGATCTACACTGGTCACACATGATAAAATCCATCGATATGGAGTATAGGGGTCAGTATCAGGAAAAACTGTACTCAAAGGGAGCAAACTCTCATCCATCTAACATAACTTTGGTAAATATGCTGTCCTCCCTTTACTCAGTCACAGTTATATGATCTCTTTTCTCGTGTTGTAACGGTAAATTCTGCTAGAAAGTAGAAATGTGTGAGTACCATTAACAGTTGAATCCCATAGAGTAAAGGGATAAACAATCTAGAAATTATTCACGCTTGAGGTATGAAAACAAATGTTTTGCGACAAAACATGAAAGGTTAGTATCCTGAATAAATTTACACTTGAAGGGTACTAATATTCATGGACTTTGTGAGCAGACCAGTCCATGAATTTAAAACCACCAAAAATATAAAACTGTGTGTGTATAGTAATTAAGAAAATTGAAATCTAGGAAGTAAAGAACCCATGCAAATTGTTGTTTTACAGAAAACCACAAGCTTTCATGTCAATGAATATATATTCATTACCGCAAATTGGGATATTTTGGCATTGTGATATTTTAAATGTTTGCAATGTTTACACCCGATGTTTCAGCCGTGCACCACGTTTTAACCACTAGGCCTATTATCTTTCCCTGTCAGCACCCACTTTGTTCCCTAACCTGACCCGATAATTTTATTCACGATGTTGCATATAAACCAAGTCATGCAGAGTTATCGATTTCCATTGATTTTCAATATTGACAGCTACATATTGACACACAATGATAAATGGCCAAATTTAAACTGGCCAAAATAAAACATAGGCACTTTGGGGCAAAATGGCCAAAATATCACAAACCAAAATATTCCAATTTACAGTATAGCATCTTTTTCTAATGACAGATATTAGCTCTTTACTCCATATATATATATACATGTACTTAGGGCAACAGCCAACAGTGTATTTCCAGATCAGCCTGCACACCCAAGCTGACTGCTCAGGATCTGAACTGTTCACATTTTGGTCAGAAAAAAACCCTAATAAATAAAGACAAGAGCCGTCAGAGACGGGTTATGCTCCCCAACGCCGCTTTGTCACAAATACTTTTTTGTTAGAACAGGAAGAATTTGTAAGAAAGATATTGTATTTGAAAGTTTCCTTTACGATTCAAACAGAAAGCATTTTACAATATTGTACAAAAATAAGACAAAAAAAATGAGAAATTTCAAAGGGCACTAACTCAAAAATGAATAAAGCAAGAGTTATGGTTCTTGTGCATTGCACTGCTCCGCATTGAGATCATTCTACTTATGAAGTTTCAAGTTCAGAAACTTTTATACTTTGTGAGATATGCACCAGATAAAACTAAGTAAGAGAAATTTCAAAGGGAAATAAATAAAAAATCAATAAAGCAAGATTTATGGTTCTTGTGCACTGCACTGCTCCTCATTGAGATCTATCTACTTATGAAGTTTCAACTTCCTAACTCTTATACTTTGTGAGATATGCCCCGGACAAAAAGTAAGTATGGTAAATTTCAAAGGGCATTAACTCTATAATGAATAAAGCAAGAGTTATGGTTCTTGTGTGCTGCACTGCTCCTCAACGAATTCATTCTACTTATGAAGTTTCAAGTTCATAACTCTTATACTTTGTGTGATATGCCCTGGACAAAAAATAAGTAAGAGAAATTTCAAAGGGCAATAAATCAAAAATCAATAAAAGCAAGAGTTATGGTTCTTATGCACTGCACTGCTCATCATTGAGATCTATCTACTTATGAAGTTTCAACTTCATAACTCTTATACTTTGTGAGATATGCCCCGGACAAAAAGGAAGTATGAAAAATTTCAAAGGGCAATAACTCAAAAATGAATAAAGCAAGAGTTATGGTTCTTGTGCACTGCACTGCTCCTCCCTGAGATCTATCTAGTTATGAAGGTTCAATTTCATAACTCTTATACTTTGTGAGATATGCACCAGACAAAAAGTAAGTATGAGAAATTTGAAAGGGCAATAACTCAAAAATCAATAAAGCAAGAGTTATGGTTCTTATGCACTGCACTGCTCCTCATTGAGATCTATCTGCTTATGAAGTTTCAACTTCATAACTCTTATACTTTGTGAAATATGCCCCGGACAAAAAGTAAGTATGAGAAATTTCAAAGGGCAATAACTCAAAAATGAATAAAGCAAGAGTTATGGTTCTTGTGCACTGCACTGCTCCTCATTGAGATCTATCTACTTATGAAGTTTCAACTTCATAACTCTTATACTTTGTGAGATATGCCCCGGACAAAAAGTAAGTATGAGAAATTTCAAAGGGCAATAACTCAAAAATGAATAAAGCAAGAGTTATGGTTCTTGTGCACTGCACTGCTCCTCATTGAGATCTATCTACTTATGAAGTTTCAACTTCATAACTCTTAGACTTTGGGAGATATGCCCCGGACAAAAAGTAAGTATGAGAAATTTCAAAGGGCAATAACTCAAAAATGAATAAAGCAAGAGTTATAGTTCTTGTGCACTGCACTGCTCCTCAACGAGATCTAACTACCTATGAAGTTTAGTCTTGATACCTCTCATAGTTTTTGTGTAATTGTCCGGACAATATTATGACGGACGGACGGACGGACGAACGGGACGGACGGACGGACAAAGCGACAACTATATGCTCCCCCGAATTTCGGGGGGAGCATAAAAACGAACAGTGAAGAATGTGCCGGCTGATCTGGATCTACACTTTTCACCCTTGCCATAAAGGCATATATATGGAGGAAAGTGTTCAGTGCATTGCATGTATGAATGCTGTAAGTTACCATATATCTCTTTATTTCTGAGGTTAATATTCTGTGTTGTTCTTTGATATAAATTGACTTTTTCCTGAGTATTTGATAAAAGTTATTCAATTTTATAACACTTATCTTCATGAGACATGGCTGCTATTCCATCATAAAAAACAGTGTAGATCCAGATCAGCAGGCACAATTGCACTGTCCGATCAGGATCTATACTGTTTACTGTTATATTCATTTGGTTATTTCTGACCAAGAAGCCACCAGATGTTCCAGTACACTTGTTGCCCACACAATAAAACCTGTAGAAATGGACTTCAGGGTTCACCACCACAGAAATATATTCAGAAATAAAATTAGTCAATAGAATTACAAGCATTGTGTTAGAAATTTGTAAAAACAATTTATACCCTTTTCATATGTGAGCTGAGATCATCTTCACAGGAACCAGTTATGATCTTTGTTGCAGTCAACCAGGCTGGTTCCCCAGTAGGTTCTGAATTACTCATGGGAGGTGAATGGAATAGCGGAGATTGCGAGGGAGGCGATTTCAATGGTGATTCTTGACTGGTTCCCAGATCTGACAGTGTGCTCTTAACAGTTGAGGTGGTATGTACAGAACCCAGCTGTAACCATGGACACCAGTATCTGTGCTCAGCAACAGGGTCAAAGGTCTTCTTCTCCTGAAATATTTATATTATTCATTTTATTTGAATTAACCTTACTGTTTTTTCTTGTTTGTTCTTTTAGCCATATATGAGAAAATTTTAGCCACCAACATGACTGAATGAATAGGATTAACAGTTATCATCACCTGTTAAGTACCCATTAACCCTTTCCTCCATATACGCATTTTATGCATATGCGACCAGTGTAGATCCAGATCAGCCGGCACATCTGTGCCATCTGATCAGGATCTGCACTGGTCGCATTTGGGTCAGAAATAACTTAAAGAATCAAAAAGTGAACAGTTTAGATCCTGATCAGACGGCACGGATGTGCCGGCTGATCTGGATCTACACTGGTCGCCCACGCAATAAAGGTGTATCTATGGAGGAAAGGGTTAATAAGCACAAACACACAAGGACCACTCCATATAACAAAAGCTTAAGTATTACCAAGTTCTTTTGTTACAACTAGAAAGTCCAAAGTAAGTATGTGGAGCACTGTTTTCTCTAAAAGATTACAGAATTCAAAATGTCATCATCCTGCAAATTTCCTCTGACAATAAATGAGATGTGAACGATGACCTTTCTCACAGAAGAAGAGTGTATGTCAGCGAAACCCTCCAGCGTTCTACACTCCGTGACCACTAAAAGTAAACGGCAGTGAAATCTTACAAATATTTCCAACGAAAGAACTCTCGAGGTTCCAAAACCCTAGAAATCTAGAAACAAACAAACCTAGTTTCTTCAATATAAACGAGTATCTTTTAAAAGAAACCTTAATCGTTCACTTCACACAATAAATGTAATGGAGTCATTCAGTTTGAGCTAGTCTAATCACCTTTTATATAAGGATGTTTTGCTGAATTTTGTTGACTGAATATCAAAGAGTGCTGACTCTGACCAGAATGCATAAATTTGCAAGATGATTTATACCAAATGGGAAAAGATATATTTGTGGATTTAGTTTCGGACATTTTAGTTATTACTTTTTTTGGAAAGTAATTAGAATTTCTTATTATTTTCTCCTATCTAATAAGTGCTTTTATGTGCATAATTTAACTACATGTATATAATTTAACCCTTAAATACATAAAAAATTGATGTTTGCTTAACTTTATGATGTCATTTCTAAGACTGAGGTTAGTTGCTCAAAGACACCTTTTCCCGTGATGTGCCCCTTAATACCGTCATTTTCTGAATATAAGCCGTAGTCGAAAATGTAAAATACAAGTTGTCCAGAAATTATGTGAAAAAAGATTTATTGTTCCAAAATGTAATGTGCTACAATTACTCAGTGAGTGTTAAATGTTGAGCTATGCGTTATATGGTATAGTTGAACTAATGGTGGCTAATTAAGATTAACTTTCATATTTTCAGAGCATTTTAAACACAGTCCAAATGAACAAGCCCAACTAAAAAAAAAGAGATATTTTATTCCTTTGTAACTGATTACTCCATTTATGCATACAGGTAGTTGAAATTTAAATAAATTTTCTTGCATTTAGCCCAAGTGAATTTAACTGTTGACAAATTAAAATATTTTTTTTTATCAAGACATGCCTTACCAGCCTGGGTCTCTTCCTTCTGGGCTCATCTGTCTCTTCAACACCTGCTCTCTTTTCACCATTCACTTGTTCCCCATTGAAACCTCCATCCATTTTAATACTTTTTCTAATCAAATCCCCGTTAATGCCTTCCTCTGTATTAACACCATGTTCTTCTCTGTGCTGGTCGGATTTCCTATTACTGACTCCATTTTGTTCTAATTGGATACATTTACCTATTTCAATGTTTTCATCATTTGGTTGTTTTGCAGTTTCAAGTTTTTCTACTACATTTGTTCTTAACCACTCATTAGCACTGTCTTTCACCACTTCATCATTACTTAACCTTTTCTCATTTGCACATGTTTCAAGGTTTTCAGCATCAGTTCCAATAATGTGTACAATGGAATGATCCGAAGGTATTTTCTCCGGACTCGTACTCGGTGTGGAGTACGTGTAATTCCAGAGACCTATCTTACGCTGACAATATTCGCACTGGAGGATATCTACCTGAGCTTCACTGAAAAGGAAGTAAAATATAAACCTTTTACCCTTTCCTCCAGTTTTACGCATTTTATCGCATATGCGACCAGTGTAGATCCAGATCAGCTGGCACTTCTGGGCCGTCTGATCAGGATCCAAACTGGTCATAATTATGTCAGAAATATCCTAATGAATCTAAAGCGAACAAATTAGATCCTGATCACTGCTGTCCAATCTGGATCTGCACAATTCACAATTGGCTAAGTTGTTTTTGAGCAAGACGGGAACAGTGTAAATCTACATCAGATGGCACAGATTGCCAGGTGATCTGGATCTACACTGGTAAAACATGTTATAAAACCCATATTAATTATGGAGTGAGGGGTTACTAGTAATGTCATGGACATGCATTTCCATCAATCTGCTCCAGTCTCTACATTATCTCATAGGTAGAATTATGCAGTACTTTAATAGTTCAAGACCAGAGTATAGATCATGAACACATATCACAGATATGCAGGATAATCTGGGTTACAATGGTCACAAATATTACATAACTGTGCTCTGGATCTACACTGTTTACACATGTGATAACAAGAGTGCCAAACTGACACAAAATACGCCCGTCAAAATGCTGATCATCAAAGTTGCGTAACGATCCGATGAAAATTTTTCGACTTGGAGAGCAGATACCGCTAATTCAGTTTTTGGACAATTCAAGGGCCATAATTCAGGAGTGCCTGGGGGGATTTGGCAGGTTATAGAACTTGGTCGAGATATTATGCCCAACAACATATTCACCAAGTTTGATAAAGACCGGATGAAAACTCTTTGACTTAGAGAGCGGAAACAGTAATTTTGGACAATTCAAGGGCCATAATTCAGGAGTGCCTGGGGGGATTTGGCTGGTTATAGAACTTGGTCGAGATATTATGCCCACCAACATATTCACCAAGTTTGATAAAGACCGGATGAAAACTCTTCGACTTAGAGAGTGTAAGCCCTTATTTTGGAAAATTCAAGGGCCATAATTCAGGAGTGCATGGGGGGATTTGGCTGGTTATAGAACTTGGTCCAGATATTATGCCCACCAACATATTCACCAAGTTTGATAAAGACAGGACAAAAACTCTTTGACTTAGAGAGCGGAAACCCAAATTTTGGACAATTCAAGGGCCATAATTCAGGAGTGCCTGGGGGGATTTGGCTGGTTATAGAACTTGGTTGAGATATTATGCCCACCAACATATTCACCAAGTTTGATAAAGACAGGACAAAAACTCTTGACTTAGAGAGCGGAAACAGTAATTTTGGACAATTCAAGGGCCATAATTCAGGAGTGCCAAGGGGGAATTGGCTGGTTATAGAACTTGGTCGAGATATTATGCCCACCAACATATTCACCAAGTTTGATAAAGATCAGATGAAAACTCTTTGACTTAGAGAGCAAAAACCCTGTGGACGCCGCCCGCCCACCCGCCGCAGGTGTTCCCATAATACGTCCCGTTTTTCAAACGGGCGTATAAAAACCATATAATTATTATGGTGTAATCTTTTCCTGAAGGCCACTTCTGAACCCTAAAGCAGAGAATGGTCAATCTTATGACTCCATATCCTTTCCGTGCCCGACCCTGTTTTCCGGATGGACGTCGGTAACGTATTTAAAAGTGACAAAATTTTGACTTCCCAAAACCTGACCCTGTTTTACTGGAGGACACCCGAAACGTATTTAAACGTGTGCTTTTTTCACGATTTTAAAACCCATAGTGTAAATCTGCGTAAATTTTTTTTTTAATGCCCGTTGATAAATGTATGTTTGAATAAAGCATATACGCTTTTGTCCGTTACCGATATTCTACCTTTTAATGAAATTCGGAATTTTCAACATGGTAAGAAACCCAATAAATAACTGTAAAACACGTTATCTAATGTTGCGGTCTTTCTTCTGTAAAAAAGGTGGAAAATGCATATCAAGAATAGTGCGTTAAAATCCCGAATTTCAACACTCTTTTACGTAATGGGTGAAATGTTCGGTTTATCGCAGGAAGACTGTAATATAAAATTCCGTAAATTAATTAATCTAATTAAAAGTAATTAATTTTTATGCCATTGCAAAAAAATGTCATTTTTAAGTTATTACTAGGTAGATATAGGAATTGTTTTAAATAATGAATAACTGTTTTGGAGCCACTTTTTTATTTTGACAATGAAAGATGAAGAAACAGCAACACATGTAATTAGATTTTTTTTTCTTAAAATTGAACTTTTTAAAATTACTAATTTTCTTATCAGATTATCTATTAAAGTCAAATGTATTCAATTTCTTACTAAATTATATTTGAGAGAAAATATGCGATGCGTTCAAAGGACTAATAGTTTTAAAATACTGATCGATGATTCTGTGTTCTTTTAAATAGTCACCAAGTAAGGACTTTTTTAAAAAAGAGAAATAAATCGACGGGTTTAAGATCAAACTAGATGGGCGTTCAGTTGAACACTTGTGTCGCCCTCTGGTGCTGTGGGAATAAAAATGCAAGTACAAAAAGGGGCATAACTCCATCAAATGTGACCTTGACCTTAAGAATATAGTATCGCCACAAGCGTATTGTCATAGGGAATATAATTTGAAAGTTTGATGAAGAAATATTAATAAATGGCAAAGTTATAGCCAACGTCAAGTTTTCATATAAAGGGGAATAACTCCATCAAGTGTGACCTTGACTTAAAGAATGTGGTATTATCAGGAGCGTGTTGTGAAAAGGAAAATAATTTGAAAGTTTGATGAAGAAATATTAAGAAATGGCAAAGTTATAGCCAATGTTAAGTTTTCGTAAAAAGGGAAATAACTCCATCAAATGTGACCTTGACCTAAAGAATGTGGTATCATCACGAGCGTGTTGTCATAAGGAATATAATTTGAAAGTTGGATGTAAAAATATTAAGAAATGACAAAGATATAGCCAACATTAAGTTTTCGTGTAAAAATCCAAGTACAAAAAGGGGCATAACTCCATCAAATGTGGCCTTGACCTTGAGAATTTGGCATCATCTCGAGCGTGTTGTCATAAGCAATATAATTTGCATGTTTGATAAAGAAATATGAAGAAATGGCAAAGTTATAGCCAACGTTAAGTTTTCGTGACAGTTGACGGACCGACGGACAGACGGACAAAGCGGTCCCTATGTATCGCAAATTCTTCATCGCCATTTCTTCGAAAGGGCAACACAAAAACAGGGTCGGGTTTTGAAAAGCGATTTTTTTTATACGTTTAAATTCGTTTCGGGCGTCTTCCCGTAAAAAAGGGTTGGGTTTTGGGAAGTCAAAATTTTGCCACGTTTAAATACGTTATGGTCGTGGAAAGGATATCAAGTTTTGGAAGTAGGTGTATCCACTATCGATTGAAAAACAGATTTTCAATTTAAGGTCATTATGTCCTGGAATTTTGGTAGAAAAACAGATTTTCAATTTAAGCTTATTATGACCTGGAATGTTGTTAGGAAAACAAATTTTCAATTTAAGGTCATTATGACCTGGAATGTTGGTAGGAAAACAAATTTTCAATTTAAGGTCATTATGACCTGGAATGTTGGTAGCAAAACATATTTTCAATTTAAGGTCATTATGACCTGGAATGTTGGTAGGAAAACAAATTTTCAATTTAAGGTCATTATGACCTGGAATGTTGGTAGTGTGACCAAAAATCATATGTGCAGGCTAGTCTGGATGTACACTGCTCAAATTGTGGTAAGAAATGGGGCGCATCGTGGGAAAAGGTACCTCCGGACAGTTGACGTCAATCTTTGAAATAAATTTGAGCAGACGACATTAATTATTATGCATTTCGCGGCAAAAATACCATTTAATTGTCAAAATATGTAACGAAATCACATTTTAGTTATAAAAATTGATTTATAGTTGTAAGTTCTTTCTAAATTTAGTAAAAACTTAAATATCACAAAAAATGACCGAAGGTACCTTTTCCCGTGACGTGCCCCAAATAATCTAATTCATCAAAAAGTGCTTTGTGTTGATCCTGATCTGTGCCCAAGGTTATAAAGCTGAGCATGGAAACCAGTCTCAAATCTCAAGCATCTGATTAGCTGAAATGGCGACTGGTTGCCATTTCAGCCAATCAGATGCTTGAGATTTGAGACTGGTTTCCATGCTCAGCTTTATAACCTTCAGGCCAGATTACAAGGATGAGCATGCAGATCTGGAATTAATTACATTTACCTCCTACTTGAAGAAGGAGTGTTATTTATCAGTTATCCACTGAGTTTAAGTAATGTTAATTCATTTAAGAATTGAATAGAAATTTGTGTATGGAAAACATTTGAATTGTTTAAAGTAAGTGTGAAGCCTTCGGGGGCATTTTGGTCTTCTGCTGCCAGAGATTACTCATACAGGTGGTTCTCTAGGATAGCTATAAATTCACTAGAAAAGGTCTCCAATCTCAAGCACTTATCTCATCTTGGAGACATGCAATTTTATCTCCTTGGGGACTTGTCTCAAGTATTGAGTGCTTATCTCACCTGTAGTTCCAGCCGCACAGAGCGCATACAGCCACCTCTGCCTGCAAATTGCTGTGATCTGGTCTGGTCTGTCTAACGGCATCAATGTAGCCCAGGAGCTTAACTTCTGTAACGCCCTGTAATATACAGTATAACATGTTGTAAAAGGCCAACCAAAACTAGCTTATGTAACACCCTGTAAGTACAGTAAAACTGATAATAAAAGGCCAGTCTAGCTTATGTTACACCCTGAAATATACAGTATAACCAGCTTTAAAATGACACCCAAGCTTGGCTTCTGTTACACCCTTTAAATACAGTATAATCTGTCATGAAAAGCCATCCAAGTTTAGTGGCTGTTATACTCTGTAAAATACAGTAAAACCTATTTTAACCCCACCCCCCCACCCCCCCAAAAAAAATAAATAAAAAAAGATTGACTTCTGTTACACCATGTTAAATACAGTATAACCTCTCATAATCTGGGAACTTGAGGTAAAAACAAAATGTAACAAGAGCTGTCACTTGAAATTGACATATGCCCCCAAAATGCAGCTTTGAAATTGAATAGGTATACATATGTAATAAATAAACATATAATGAAAAATATGCTTGTGGAAGACAAAGCATACTGCATGCATATAATGTGAAAGATGAAAGGATCATATGTTTCAAGTATGTAGTAAATATATAGTTAAATAAAGTTAAATATTACATTTTTTTAGAAAATTCTAAGATTAATGGGGAGATTATCCTGGAAAATGATTATTAGAGTTATGGACCTTACTACATATGATGTGGGTAATATGAACAATAGGGCCATGATGGCCCTTTATCGCTCACCTGAGTACAACAAAGTTGTGTTGTACGTGACCCAACGTCTCGATATGGCGAACATTTACACCAAGTTATTTTAAAATCCAATAAGAAACAAGAAATCTACAGCTTGTAAAAGAAAATGCTATAGTAACAGTGACCTTGACCTTTGACCTACCGGCATGGGTATTGTAAGCAACACACCCCCTTGTCATGGTGAACATTTATGTAAAGTTATTTTGAAATCACTCCATTCATTAGGAAGTTACAGCCCAGACAAGAAAATTTTATTTTTAGTAACAGTGACCTTGACCTTGGACCAACAGGCATGGGTATTGTACGCAAAACAACACCTTGTCATGGTAAACATAGAGCCAAGTTATTTTAAAATCCAATGAGAAATAGCAAATTTACAGCTTGGACAAGATTTTTCTATTTTTAGTAACAGTGACCTAGTTTTTGACCCCAGATGACCCATATTCGAACTTGTCCAAGTAATTACTGGGACATACATCCTGACCATGTTTCGTGACAATCGGAGCAAAAATGTGACCACTAGAGTGTTAAGAAGATAATTCTATTTTTAGTAACAGTTACTTTGACCTTGGACCAACCAGCATGGGTATTGTACTCGACACACCGCCTTGTCATGGTGAACATTTGTGCCAAGTTATTTTGAAATCCAAGTAGAAATGACAAATTTACAGCCAAGACAAGATAATTCTATTTTTAGTAACAGTGACCTAGTTTTTGGACCCAGAAGACCCATATTCCAACAGTTGGAATTGCCACTTTTAATTCTGACATCAAAGAGCCTGACTAGCGCAGTTCATTTGCAAATTAAACAAACCCGCCCGTTGTTAAAATGAGACCGACCACATCCCGTTTCATCTGTATGCCGCAGGCTTTTCACGGGACGTGTAGTCGTGGTAGTCATGGTAGCAGAGTTGTGAATTCGATAATTGACAGGTTAATAGCTGATTAAGCTGTGAAAAAAATGTACATGTTGGTCATTTTTGTTACAATTTATGGGCAACTAATCATGACCGATGTAAAAAATTTACATTTTGATTATTTTTGTAACAATTTATGGGCCACTATTTATGACCAATTTTTTTTTCCAATTTTGAAATTTCAATCGGACATTCTTCCCGAAAATCGGTCAATGACCGGCCTGCCGACAATTTTAGAATCCCTGATCCAACTCCTCTGAGAAATTACTAAGACAGATATCCTGACCAAGTTTCATGACAATCAGAGCAAAAATGTGACCTCTGGAGTGTTAACAAGAAAATTCTATTTTTAGTAACAGTGACCTTGACCTTGGACCAACCGACATGGGTTTTGTACTCGACACACCGTCTTGTCATGGTGAACATTTGTGCCAAGTTATTTTGAAATCCAATCAGATATAACAAATTTACAGCCTGGACAAGGTTTTTCTACTTTTAGTAACAGTGACCTAGTTTTTGGACCCAGATGACCAATATTCGAACTCATCCGAGAAATCATATGGACAAACATCCTGACCAAGTTTCATGACAATCAGAGTAAAAATGTTACTGCTAGAGTGTTAAGAAAATTCTATTTTTAGTAACAGTGACCTAGTTTTTGGACCCAGATGACCCATATTGGAACTCGTCTGAGAAATCATTGGGAAAAACATCCTGACCAAGTTTCATGACAATCGGAGTAAAATGTGACTGCTCAAGTGTTAACAAGAAAATTCTATTTTTAGTAACAGTGACCTAGTTTTTGGACCCAGATGACCCATATTCGAACTCGTCTGAGAAATCATTGGGACAAACATCCTGACCGAGTTTCAAAACAATCAAGGCAAAAATGTGACCGCTAGAGTGTTAACTAACTAAGTGCAGATGAACAACGGACATTGATCGATCCTAATAACTCAGGCCGAGCCTACGGCTCAGATGAGCTAAAAAAGTGTGGCCTTAACTTGCCAGTTTGTGTACATACACTGTATACATCTAAGGCTCTCTTAAATTAAGTCTTAACATTTTGAGAATGTGCTACAAATTTGTTGTTGTTGTTGTTCTTGTTGTTTTACTTACAAACAGTGAATAACATATTCAGAAAAAGCCTGATTTTCAAAGTGCTATAAAGTAAGAAAGTTTACTTGTCACTATCCATAAAATGACAAAATTTACCCTATAAAATCTTCCAGAGCAAAGTTCTTAATATTGCATAACACAGATCTAAGCAGCAAAGTTCATCAGGTCATTGTCCAGCAACTGTACCCAAAATACTGGTAAACATCATACCTAAATATAGCTGAAGACAGGTAGAAATATTGGATTTTGACACTTGAAATTTTCACCCTGCTACTAAAATTTTTGTTTCAAATTTTATCACTGAACAACCATGGATGAATTGTTCAGGAAAGATTGAATTTTAAGATGGTATAAAGGTTGTGTAAAAATCTGGTCAATATAACTGTAGAAAATCAAAGGTTAAAAACAGAATTAAAAAGAAATAAAAATTAAAATACCCAGGGCGGGGCCCCTGGTCAATTTAACAACATGATTTTAATAATTTGTGTAGCAATCATCAATATCAATATTCATACCAAATTTCATGACAATCGGACAAAAAATGTAACCTCTATTGCGTTAACAAAATTTACCTTAGGGTTAGGGTTTAGGGTTAGGTAAAAAGGCCTGTGGTAAAGCTACTTTTTGGTGTTACGGTCGTTGTGTAATTTTGGGGTGAGTAGAGTTATGTAATTTAGAATTTAAATGTATTTTAAAGTAAGGTCAATTTAAATTAGAAATAATTTTAAAACAATACAGGAGGTTTTGAACCTGTAACACTTAATGCGTTGTCAGGATGACACCACTGGCTGTAAAATATGTACTGATAAGCCCAGCCAGGAAACTTAACTCATAAATGAAAATGGTTTTCTTTAATGTAATAGCTGTACTTAATCTACATTGAAAAGAAACAACAGAATGTTTTGAAGAATTATAATGTAAAACGAACAAAATCTAAATCATGAACATAATTATGTACATTACATGAAATAATACAAAGTATTTACATTATATAAGTGCCAGCCAAGTCTTAAAGAAAATAACCTTAAACTTAAATTGAGTGATTCCGGCCTAAAAAATAAGTGTGAATTTTAATGAAGACCTTTAAACGCGCTCAAGGAAGTACAGTTGACCAACGGATAGCTCACAGGTCTACCAGTCAGGATCTAACAACCATAAGTTCCCATATAATGATATAGCCAGGAGTTTAAAACCAAAAGGGATTAAAAACCCAGTCTATAACACAGAAACAAAGACAAAGTCTTTGTTGAAAGGTGGTCTATTTTGTTATAAATAATTACTAAAAAGCCAAAGTTCCAAAAGTCTGTAATTAAATCAATCTATCTAATTAAATGCCAAAGTTAAAGCTTCTTTTCTGCTTTAATGTAAATAAAACAATAATTTTGAAGTATTCCCCTAAATTCCCTTATTAATCTAAGTTTAAGAATTTAGAAATTATATTTTAAATAGCTATGATCTTAAGGATCAAGCTCTAAGATTTAAATTACATTTTAGAAAATTGTGGCCAGAATGACTAATTCAACAGAAATTCTGGTTTTATAGCAATAATGGTATCTCCCACTGGAGTAATCCATTATCAACCAATCAAAATGCACTAAAAATATAATCTATAAACAAAGTTCACTGGATTAAACAATTATCCATTAAATCATATTTGTGCACTTATTTGTACCATAAATAACATTAAAACATTTTATAACATATAAGATGCATAAATCAATGTTAAATCTGCACTACAAAGTATTTTAAGTATGCATATAAAACAAGGCAAATTTTGTATCCTTACTCTATAAAAACAAAGGAAAGTAGTTCCTCAGCAATGAGAAATAGTCCCTTGAAAGATTACTGAATTCAACTGAATACAATTACTTTCTCAGACAGTTCTATTTAAATATCATCTTGTTATGAGAAAATGCAGTTAAAACAAAATAATGCATTTAGGGTTAAAGTACTATTGATCAATCATATAGTTACATAGGCCTAAGCCTGAATTTAAGTACAGTAGCAGTTGCTTCCCTTGGCAATGCTTTAATTACCATAGTAATACTAATATAGGATATATAGGAAATGTGATTATATATGAAAGATACTTAAAATGGTATTATGGCAAATGACATAATAGATTACACAATAATACATAATCTGGGGTTACTGAATTCCAACTTTACCACAGGCCCATAACTCCGCCAAATATAATCCGATCAGAAAACCCTTAGGATATGCACAACTAGGCTTGGTGACAAACACTCCTATGAAGTTTCAATGAAATCACTAAAGCGGATTTAGAAAAGAAGCGAGGACAAGATTTTGCTAAAAAGGGCCATAACTCAGCCAAAAATAATCTGAGCAGAAATTCCTGACAATATGCACAACTAGGCTTGGTGACACACTCCTGTGAAGTTTCAAAGAAATCCCTCAAGCGGTTTTGGAGAAGAAGCAAGGACAAGATTATTTCGGACAGACGGACGGACGGACAGTGCGATTACTATATGCCTCCCATCGGGGGCAAAAAAACAGAATTAAAAAAAAATTAAAATCCCCAGGCCGGGGCCCCTGGTCAATTTAACAACATGATTTTAATAATTTGTGTAGAAATCATCAATATCAATATTGATACCAAATTTCATGACAATCGGACAAAAAATGTAACCTCTATTGCTTTAACAAAATTTACCTTAGGGTTAGGGTTTAGGGTTAGGTAAAAAGGCCCATAACTCTGCCAAAAATAATCCAATCATAAATTCCTTATGATATGCACAACTAGGCTTGGTGACAAACACTCCTGTGAAGTTTCAATGAAATGTCTCAAGCGGTTTACCTTAGGGTTAGGGTTTAGGGTTAGGGTTAGGTAAAAAGGCCCATAACTCTGCCAAAAATAATCCGATCAGAAATCCCTTAGGATATGCACAACTAGGCTTGGTGAGAAACACTCCTGTGAAGTTTCAATGAAATCCCTAAAGCAGTTTTGGAGAAGAAGCGAGGACAAGATTTTGCTAAAAAGGGCCTTAACTCAGCCTGTGAAGTTTCAAAGAAATCTCTCAAGCGGTTTTGGAGAAGAAGTGAGGACAAGATTATTTCGGACGGACGGACGGTCTGATTACTATATGCCTCCCTTCGGGGGAATAAAAATAACACTAAATGAATACTTACACAAGTTTTAATAGTATTGTAAGTTATCTCCGGAATTCTAGAACACTGAAGGGAGGCCACTCTACCCCAGAATTTGCTCAACAACTCTTCTTTGTCATGCAATGGAACCCTCAAGAAAGATTCTGGAAGTAAATATACATGAATGGAAAAAAACTATTTCATTGTTTATAAATTTATCCTTTACTACATGGATACCCCTTTAATCACATGCATGACCGGTGTAGATCTATATCAGCCTACACACTGGTGCCATCTGATCTGGATCTACACTGTTTGCTTCTTGGTCAGAAAAAACATAATGAATCTAAAATTAATCAGACTAGATCCTGATCACATGGCACAGATGTCTGATCAGGATCTGCACTGTTCGCTTTTTGATTCGTTAGGTTATTTCTGATCAAAATGTGACCAGTGCAGATCCTGATCTGACAGCACAGAATGATGTGCCAGCTGATCTGGATCTACACTGGTCGCACATGCGTAACATGCGTATATATAGGGAGAACAGGGTTAAAGAGTATGAGACTAGCGACGTACCCCTTTGCTCAATATATATATATGCATTTTATTACATGGGCGACCATTGTCAGATCAGCCAGCATATACATGTATGAGCTGCACGGTTCTCTGTTAGATCAATTGGGTTATTTCTCACCAAAAAAGCAAACAGTACAGTTCCTTATCAGACAACACAGATTTGCCAGAATAAATTATATTTCCTGCAAGTTATAAAGAAATCAATCTTATAATAATGAGGAACTTTGACAATCATGTACTTAACCCATTACTCAATATATTATGTGCCTTTATTGTGTGGGCAAACAGTCATCTGATCAGGCTATGTAAAGGTCATATCTTGGTTAGAAATAACCTAATGAATCTAAAAGCAAACAGTGTAGATCATGATCAGACAGCACAGATGTGTTGGCTGATCTGGATCGACACTGGTCCCACATGTGGTAAAATGCAAATATACAAATGTATAATTATATGATATGATAAAAGTTAGAAGGCAAGTAACCATTATCACTAGTGTAGGGATATAATATCCTTTATTATTGTGTGTTTGCTGCTACTTTCTACATAAAGGTTTGTGTTCCAATTACAAAAATAAAACTTGTTCGCGTGTTTATATTATATATGCACTGATTAGAATGAATGAACAATGCTTAACAAAATACCCAACATACGTTGTTGATAGCACTTAATGCCCAAAAGGCCCTACCAATTAATTTCAGTCATGACTAGTACAAATATTGACCAAGATATTTTTAATTGTGCAGTAGTTTTCAGCCAGGGGTATACATCGGTTTAAATCGATTATGGGATAATAACATTGATTATCGGCAGGGCATCGGGAGGTTCTTACAGATGATTAATCGATGTCATTTGATCATCGGCACATCACTAATTATCACATTTTCTACTTTTCTCAACAGCTCATTTCCTCCAAACTGTTATTCAAGTATGCAGTAGGCACTTCCTTGGGGTTGAAATTTTATAAAGACAGTAGTTGTATTGCATTTTCTTGAATATTTAAGGTGATATACAAAAGTTGTCCCAGTTTTAGACAATTTTAATAATAATAATAATAATAATTATTTAATATAATTAATATAATTGTTCAACGTCATAAAGTACAATACCAGAATTTGGATTTCCAGGTAACATGTGTGTCGCCTGCAAGCCTCTAGATAGCAACTATTAACTCTTTCTTCTATATATACGCACCTTTAGGGCATGGGCAAACAGTGTAGATCCAGATCAGCTGGACATCCGTGCCGTCTGATCAGGATCTGCACTGTTTGCCTTTTGATTAATTAGGTTATTTCTGACCAAAAAGCGACCAGTGCAGATCCTGATCAGACATCACGGATGTGCTGGCTGATCTGGATCTACACTGGTCGCACACGCATTAAATGTGTATATATAAAGGAAAGAGTTAATAGTTGCAATCTAGAGGCTAATATCCTCCAAGTTTCTTGAAAGAACAACATATTTCGACAATTGTAAGGGACATGTGATTTAGTTTTCAGGTATTAATACATACTATTAGGAAAAATGGGCAAAACTAAAAAAAAGATTTGTTCATGCAGATAATACATTTTAAGTATTATTCCGATAGGATGAGCATTTCCCAGTAAAAACAACATAAAGTTTCAGAAGCCATTTAACCCTTTCCTCCATAGATACACCATTATTGCGTAGGCGAAAAGTGTAGATCCAGATAAGCCGTCACATCTGTGCCATCTGATCAGGATCTGCACTGTTTGCTTTTTGATTGGTTATGTTATTTCTAACCAAAATGTGACCAGTGCAGATCCTGATCAGATGGCACAGATGTGCCGGCTCATCTAGATCTACACTGCTCGCACATGTGTAAAAATGCGTATTTATGGAGGAAAGGGTTAAAAAGGTCCGAACTTTTAAAAAATTCAATCACAAGTTACCACTATTTTTGTAAGAGATTGTTTTATTCATTCAGCTGACATATTCCAGGTATTGTGGCAAAAAGGCCAGCACTTTCCAAATTATAAGCAACTGGGCAATTAATGTCAGATTTAGGCTTGCAAATTACAGGCAACATTAAGTTCCATATTAAAGTAATCTGAATGGGGCATAACTCAAGAAGTAGTCGAACAGGATTTATCATTCTTGTTGTCACAGATGGCTTTGTTTATGAAGATTTTATGTTTTAAATATAAAACTAATAGGACAAGTACCATCAAAGTTATAAGCAACATTTATAGCTGTGGGTCTACCAGACACTGCGCCACCGTCACTTCCGCCCGACAATAGGATCGTGTCACCTGCTGATGCAGGCGACACAAAAAGCTTTATTATAACATGTTTTTCATTCTACATAAAATCATGTCCACTGATAATCAGCAGCCATAAAAATGTGCTTCAAAGAAAACCAATAACTGTCAACTGAAATAATATGTCACGGAATTTCCAAGAAACTGTAAAATCGTATCACATGTTCAGACATATGTTACAAATATTATAGAAACATCTTCGTTTAGCAAAACAACGTTTACAACCGCTAAAATCCAAAATTGACATTTCAACCCTCGAGTGTCCTCTGGTGAGAAAAAACTGTTGAATAAGAGAAATCAACAGTCAAATATAAGTGGACAATTTACTTAAAACCACTTTAATTATAAAAAACAGCTTGATCTCTTTTGATATTCGCTTCTGTATCAAATAAATCCAATGCATGCTGGGAATCTCTATATACAGCATCTTAAGCCACATGCTATTTTTATTTAATGATACACACTTAAAAAAGCAGCAGCATTTATTCCTTACGATTTATTGGGGAACTATGGGTCAATTTGGAGAAATCTGATCCTTGCAAACTATGGGTATTCAGAAATAAAAGCAATTTTGATCCTGGTTCATAATGTGATCTGTCTATACAATGTAATTAAAAGGCATAATTGTAATTGGACCATTCATCAATATTTTCTCACTACACGTGTTGGCATTCAGATTAATAGGGACGAATTATTTTAACAAAAACCAACCGTACTTTTCATCAACAATACCATTCAACTCTCTACACCATGGTATATGACCATTATCCATGATTTGTGTAAACAGTGTAGATCCAGATCAGCTGGCACATCAGTTCCATCTGATCAGGATTTACACTGTTTGCTTTTTGATTAGTTAGGGTTTCTTTTGGACAAGAAGCAAACGGTGTAGATCCTGATGCGCCAGCATATCTATATCATGCAAAAAAAACATTTATCAGTACATTTGAAGTAAAGGTTTAATGGTTGAGAATAGCATTTGTGACATTTACTGTGGTATCATTTTATTTCACACTGGTTTAACCCTTTACCACATAGAGAATCAGCCTAATCTGCTTATCAGACTCCATGCACTACAGAGATTCTTAACCCAATACCCACAGATAAGTGATCTAAGTTACTGCACCATTCCAATACAGGTTATTGACAAAATTTAATATTTACATTCCTATTGATTTCTTCGTTTAAAAAAATTCGGTTCATTTTGCATGAATCGCATGACCCGTAATGACGTCAGTAACGTCATGGCTGTTACTATTGAAAACTCCCACATATTACTCACCCTTTTTCACTTAATACTAATTTTTGAAAGCGTTCAACTTAAGTTTATTTAAAGAAAACAAGAGTGCCAAACTGACACAAAATACGCCCGTCAAAATGCTGATCATCAAAGTTGCGTAACGATCCGATGAAAATTTTTCGACTTGGAGAGCAGATACCGCTAATTCAGTTTTTGGACAATTCAAGGGCAATAAGTCAGTAGTTCCAGGGGGGATTTGGCAGGTTATAGAACTTGGTCAAGATATTATGCCCACCAACATATTCACCAAGTTTGATAAAGACCGGATGAAAACTCTTTGACTTATGTTGAGAGCGGAAACAGTAATTTTGGACAATTCAAGGGCCATAATTCAGGAGTGCCTGGGGGGATTTGGCTGGTTATAGAACTTGGTCGAGATATTATGCCCACCAACATATTCAACAAGTTTGATAAAGACCGGATGAAAACTCTTTGACTTAAGAGAGCGGAAACAGTAATTTTGGACAATTCACGGGCCATAATTCAGGAGTGCATGGGGGGATTTGGCTGGTTATAGAACTTGGTCCAGATATTATGCCCACCAACATATTCACCAAGTTTGATAAAGACAGGACAAAAAGTCTTTGACTTATAGAGCGGAAACCCAAATTTTGGACAATTCAAGGGCCATAATTCAGGAGTGCCTGTGGGGATTTGGCTGGTTATAGAACTTGGACGAGATATTATGCCCACCAACATATTCACCAAGTTTGATAAAGACCGGATGAAAACTCTTTGACTTAGAGAGTGGAAACAGTAATTTTGGACAATTCAAGGGCCATAATTCAGGAGTGCCTGAGGGGATTTGGCTGGTTATAGAACTTGGTTGAGATATTATGCCCACCAACATATTCAACAAGTTTGATAAAGACCGGATGAAAACTCTTTGACTTAGAGAGCGGAAACAGTAATTTTGGACAATTCAAGGGCCATAATTCAGGAGTGCCTGGGGGGATTTGGCTGGTTATAGAACTTGGTCGAGATATTATGCCCACCAACATATTCACCAAGTTTGATAAAGATCGGATGAAAACTCTTTGACTTAGAGAGCGGAAACCCGCCCGCCCGCCGCAGGTGTTCCCATAATATGTCCTGTTTTTCAAACGGGCGTATAAAAATGAATAAAATGTAAATATAAGTAATGATTCTTATTTTGGTGCGGTTCATGCAGATTGGACGTGCACTCGAGAGCTGGCAAATTTATCATAAAGTGCTAGCGCGCTTTATGGATTTGCCAGCTCTCGCGTGCACGTCCAATCTGCATGAACCGCACCAAAATAAGAATCTTTCCTTAATTGAATTATTGGGTGATAGATTTCAAACTGTGTTTATGGCATAAATTAATTATCTGATAATGTTGAGACCAATATATAATTTGTAGCAAATAAAATTTTCTCTTCAATGGTATATTTCAAGTTAAAATTTTTTTTGGGGGGCAATATTTATAAAAGAAGTAAACAAATATGTTAAAAATAACAAAATTTTTAATTCATTTGACAACATTTTTTATAAATTTTCACCATTTTTCTGACATGATTATAACTATTAATAGCTATTTATTTACATCATCATTTAACTAATGTTTTCTGTGAATTTTATTGTGAAAGAATAATTATTAATTCATTTATTTCAAGGTTTGAGAAAGTACATAAATTTGTTGCTGCAGAAAAAATTATAATACATTGGTTTCCAAAATTATCCATATAAATTGAAACACATCTACTATTTACACACCTACACTGTTTCAGTATCTGTTAAATTTTGTTTTCACTAATAAATTAAAAAATCATATATATATGTATATATTGAAAGTACTTTTCAATTTGAAAAATTGAACTCCATAATTTATTTTTCGTACATTTCCGAATGTTACACAAACCTAAATTTTGTCACTGAAATAACACACAAGTCTATTGCTAGTTATGGTATCTGGCATGGCAGCCATCTCTGCACAAATGTTCATTGCAAATTGTGCATCCATATACAGTTTCTGTTCTTTCGTTAAGAACTTTGGCATGGTATCTGCAGCGACGCTTTTTACCGGGAAGACGACCATGAATGTGTCCCTGGATGTTCTCTGCACTGACAACCCCTGGATTGTCCTGTTCTATCACTCCCCTTTTGCGCTTTGTATATCCCCCAATCATGTCAGTAATCAGTTCAAATAAAAAATCGACATGGCGATATCTCTTCTTGCTTGTATGTCGGCGAGATGTCAGTTTGTATAGAATGAACGCATTTACAATTGTGCAGTTCACCAAGAACCAAAATAGGTAGAGCCACCATTTCTTGGAGTTCCTGCCAACATCATATTTCATCCTATACTGATCATGGAGATCCACACCCCCGATGTTCTTGTTGTACTGGGATACAGACTCCGGTTGTTGAAGGTGCAGAACATTTCTGCCAACTCTGCGCTGAGCATCTACAACTTTGCCGGGCTCACTCAGAGTTGACAAGTGGTAGACAAGTTTCTTGTCCTTCCAGACTGATGCTGTAAGGTTTTTTGCACCTTTCTGAAGCATTTTAGAGGTTCCCCTCTCTTTAACATCAGCAGGTTTTTTCAGTGTTGCTGGAAATCCCTTCCGGTTCACTCTTACTGTACCACACGAGCACAGGCCATTGCGCAGAAGGGCTGTTGCCAGAGGAATTGACGTAAAGAAATTGTCAAAATAAACATGCCTGTATGTGTGGTGAAGGTTTTCTGTCAGCTTGCTAACGACATTATACCCCAGACCATGCCCCTCTTTATAGGCTTTGCTGGCATATATTGTCGGAAAGACAATCTTCCTGTGTAGCGCACCATTGCCTCATCAACAGCAACATCCCGAGACAGATTGTAGAACTGAGGGTATGATTCCAGCACGTGATCTTTTACAGGCCTGACCTTGTACAGCTTGTCACGGTCCGGGATGTTCCTTGCGGGCTCAGCTGATCTGTCTGACACATGGAAGTACTGATAGAGTACATGTCATGGCGTTTTGAACTCCCACGTTTCCAATACACGGATTAGAACTCCAGTAATGGTTAACTTCTGGAACCTGATTTACACCCATCAATATATTTATGCCAAGGAAGGCACGAATTTCAGCATCTGTACACTCGGACCACCTCAGATCTTCTTCACCAGTAGTTTCCATCTTCCACCGAGCGTAGTTATTTATGTGCCTTGTGATGTTGGTAACCAGTTCTGGACTGAACAACAGCCAAAAGTAGTCGATTGGCTTGGCTGTATGTACATTGAAGTCTGCTGGCAAGTCAGGGCCTGTCTGCTCATTGAATAGTTCAACCTGAAATTAAAAAAATTATGACATTAAAATTTTTTAAAACATTATGTGAATAATAAAATCCAATGATCAAAATTAAGTAATCATTCAAAATCATTAAAAAAAGGATAAATAATACAATGTTAACATATTTTATTGATCTGCACAAGCTAACACCATTGCGTACAAAAATAAAATGTATGGGTATATTATAAGACGACATGACATTTATAATCTTCATCACTACACCCATCTCGTACTTGGACGATGTTGTTCTGATTTTGAATAAAAATCTGACGCTTGAAACTTAAATATTTTTACAGATAAGTTATCAAAATAAACATTAGATGAAAAAACATCTTCATTTATTCGATTACAGTTACGATAAAAACTAAATCAATTGTAGATCGTCAAAACAAAAACACACACCGTGATCGGCGAGAACTGTCTCGTCCATCCATCCAAATTTGGATCTAAATTCTCGTCGTCGGATGAATTATTGCCTATTTCATCATCTTCCGAGGACGATGATTCACTGTCAAGTGACATTTCAATGTCTGACTCGTTAAAACCCTCAAAATCCGACTGATCATCGTCAGAATCTAAGAATTGTAGAATGCGATCCGCCATTGTTGTTTTAATTTTTTGAGTGCAAGGTCAGCGCGTGTGTGTAATTTTAAATCGCTATTTTTAGCGTTATTATATATAGAAGCCATGTGATTTTCATCCGGGAACTTGCTGTCAAATGTTTAAATTAGCCAATAGAAATTCGCCGATAGGTGTCGCATGCATCTAAATAATGCAAATGGCCGGTCAAAAGGGAGGTCGTCAAGAGGCGCTTACATGGGAATCTTTTACAGGCGTCGAGTAACACTTACATGCGGGAATAGATAGAGGCGTCGTGTAGCGCTTCTATGGGGCGCTTGATAGGGGCGTCTTATGACGCTTCGATGTGGTAAAGGGTAAATTTTTGCGTATTTCTCGCTGGGACAATTGCGCGAAATTTTAGCCCAGCCAAATAAAACAATTTAACAGTTTGTCTAAATGGAATAATACGACTGCGCGAATTCATACCCCTGCAAATTATTTATTTGCGCTTTTTCCACGAAAATTGGTCCCCGTGAAATTTAATGATACTTCAGTATGTAAAAACCCTGATAAGCATATGTGCATTCATACAACGTGTTATTCCACAAATACAGATAATATCCCACATGCATTCTGGGTATTTCCATATCACACCCAATTCAAAAGATCTGTCTTCTCTGTTGTTTCAAGTTTGGAAAGAAAAAAAAAGGTTTTTAGGTGGAAACTGCTTGCATGCAAATTTTAACCAAAAGCAGAACAGTGATGCCAATAAAATTGAGAGTAGAATGGGTTTTCTACGGACAAGTGAGTAAGTATATTTTTTCAAATTCATGGAAGAGCACTTATGAATTGTGCCAACAAGTACTTGTTAACCCTTTCCTCCATAGATACACCTTTATTGCATGAGCAAAGTTTTGATCCTGATCAGACGACACGGATGTGCCGGCTGATCTGGATCTACACTGGTTGCACATGCTGAAAAATGTGTATATATGGAGGAAAGGGTTAATTGTCCATGGGAAAGTACATTTTAAAATCTACTATGATCTTTATAATTTAACAATTTTGCCTTATTGAAATTAATTTATAGAGCAATCAAGTTAAAGGCAGAATATATATATATACACATGGACATTACTACATCATTACACAATGCAGGGGTCTATAAGGTTGTTATTTAACAAGTTTCTGATTAGGACTAGGGATTGTCGGGCTAGTGACGATCGGATTCCGAACCACGATTCAGAACTAACGATTCACAGTTTGAGCCATGAATCATTTGTTAAAATATTTAAAGAGCCTTATGATAAACAGAACTATATTGGTAAGAAATTAAGGCACAATTATACTAGTTATATATAGACTTTAGTTCAATGATCTTTGCAATGGCGAAAATTGGGACCCGATTTTCTGATAGGATTTGTGGATATCCAATTACTCGGATACTTGCCTCAGCACTATTTCTGATGACTGGTATAATCCTGTCTTACCTGGACCCGGGTTAGAGGACCATTTACACAGGTAATGATGCTGCCTTACCTGGACTTGGGTTTGAAGACCATTTACACAGCTTCTCGTGACCAGATATCAAACTCTGTTTCAAGTCATTGCACCTGTCCCGAACTGAAAAGCATATATATAAATTATATAATCATTATATAAGTGTTAAACAAGAGAGTACCATCATGACCCTGAAGCACTCAGTATGGCACCTATATGAATATGATAATTGCAGGCCTCCTTGCAGGCTCGAACAAAAATAAAGGTTTTTAAAAAGGCTCCAATCTATGGCAATAAAGGCCTTTTCGGGTAAAATATTAATAAGTAAAGAGTAAATAAAGGCAATTTATGTTAAATTTATCGTTGAAAAATACATAATATATTTGGTTATTTACGAAAAAAAGTTGATTTACGAGGGATGATCCAAAATAACGTAGACTTTTGTCATTGCATCTTAATTTGAAACACGATCGCAATAAATTATATACTAAATTAAATCAGAACACAAACGTATCAAAGTGAGCTAAAATATTCATATATTTAATCGATTTCAAAAGCGCGTCGCTTATTAGAATAACCATGGTAACACGTAGGCGGCGCACGCCGTTGCCATTGTACTTTATAAAGCATATACCTGTCAATAAAAACAAAACTACTAGTGGAAAAAGAGCCAAACTTTGCATGGTCAAAGCGGTATACAAATGTTGTCATGCCGAAATTTTACGTCATTCTGTCTATGCGTTTTAAAATCAGTAAATATTTAAAAGAGCTATCACCAACGCTAAAACGTCAGAAATATCGCCGTCAGATCGCCCGCAAATACGCGCTAATATAAAATTCTGTCATGGTCTTTGAAAATCACCTCATGTAAAGCTATAATAAGTTAGCAGACGCAAATGAAAACTTCCGTAAGCCGAGCTCTAGTTTTTAAGTGGTACCTGTGTTTTTTATACGGTCGGAAGAGCCATTAAATAGGCCTGGGGTAAGGAAAAAAAGAAAATAAAATCGGCGTTACGGCAGTGACGTCAAGCCGGGAGGCAATTGAAGCGGACTAAAGTCTAACTATTGTGGCGCTTTTCGACCTATTCTAGACTAGATGAGGTACCAAGCAACGGATATTTCCGAACAAATGACATTTTGAAAGGTGTGATAAAAATTAATTAAAACAAGAAGCTGTGTTCGGAAAACACATATGCCCCCGGTAGCGAAGTTTGTAACAATACAAATTTTAAATGATAGCACAGTGTTAAAACTGCAACTAAAATCACAAGTTAGTTCTAAATAATGAAAATAACCATCTGGTGCCAGAACCTGTACATGAAAAGAATTTATCATAACAAGAGCCAGTCGGATACG
Organism: Corbicula japonica; assembly: GCA_038501625.1. Lineage (NCBI taxonomy): Eukaryota > Metazoa > Mollusca > Bivalvia > Venerida > Cyrenidae > Corbicula > Corbicula japonica. The sequence continues at coordinate 4,861,519 of JAZAYU010000014.1, forward strand.
ACTGCACGCTCGACTATTCGAAGTCAGACATATTTAAGCACATTTAAAACTGGGCTTCATTTAAACTGGGGAGTGATTCAGGAGTTTATGACACCCAACACACACACACGAACAAAAGTTAGGAAATCAATAAATTACAGTTACTTTATTATTGTAGTTATTTTTAGAGGGTTTACACAACCCAGTCCATACACCCCCAATCCCACACCCATCAACCCACTATCCCTGCCCACCTATAGTGATGTAGTGGGGTTTGGTGTAGTATAGTAAGGTATGGTATGCTGGTTGCTGTTGTTGGTGGTGTGGGTGTTGTTGCTGTTGTTAATATTGTTGTTGGTGTTGGTAATGTTGGTGGTGTTGATGTTGTTGTTGGTGTAGTTGTCAGTGTTGTTGTTGGTGTTGTCAGTTGTTGATGTTATTGTTGTTGGTTGTTGGTGTTGTTGATGCTATTGTTGTTGGTGGTGGTGTTGTTGGTGGTGGTGTTGTTGATGGTGTTGTTGGTGGTGTTGTTGACGAAGTTGTTGGTGGTGTTGTTGACAGTGTTGTTGGTGGTGTTGTTGACGATGTTGTTGACAGTATTATTGTTGGTGGTGTGGTGTGGGGGGGTGGTGGTGTGAAATGGGGTGGTGTGGTGGTGGTGGGGGGTGGTGGTGGGGGGGTGGTGGTGGTGGTGTGGTGGTGGTGTGGTGGTGGTGGTGGTGGTGGTGTGGTGGTGGTGGTGTGGTGGTGGTGTGGTGTGGTGGTGGTGTGGTGGTGGTGGTGTGGTGGTGGTGTGGTGTGGTGTGGTGTGGTGTGGTGTGGTATGGTATGGTATGGTATGGTATGGTATGGTATGGTATGGTATGGTATGGTATGGTATGGTATGGTATAGTATAGTATAGTATAGTATAGTATAGTAACCACTCAACACTTTCATCAAAGTATGTTAAGTACATCTGTTTTAAACCTTTTCTATAGCATTACCTTAGAAAAACACTAACATTGAAACTTTAACCATAATTTCTAAGTCTTAATTCTAATTTCTAAGAAAAAAAAGGGCAAAAATCAAATAAAACAAGTTAACCGTTTATCCAAGTAAAAAATGGGGAGATAATCCCAGAAAAAAGGTAGCCAGACTTACGTAACTTGTAAGGGTCATCATCTGTGCACTGTTAAGTATGTGTGTAAACTTTAATGCCAGATCTCTTTGTGGATATTGCGAAATATCCAACATGCCGAAGTAAGTTAACCATTTTCTAAGTACAAAAAGGGGAGATAACACCAGAAAAAAGGTACCCAGAGTTATGTAACTTGTCAGTGTCAAGACCTGTGAACTGTTAAGTAAGTGTGTAAACTTTCATGCCAATGCTCTTTGTAGAAATTCAGAAATATCCAACTTGCCGAAAAATGTTAACCATTTATTTCTAAGTACAAATAGGGGAGAAAACCCCGAATTAAGATAGCCAGAATTATGAAACTTGTTAAGAGTCATACCCTGTGCACTGTATAGTAAGTTTGTAAACTTTCATGCTAATGATCTTTGTAGAAATGGAAACATATCCAACTTGCCGAAACAGGTTAACCATCTTTCTAAGTACAAAAAGGGGAGATAACACCAGAAATAAGGTACCCAGAGTTATGTAACTTGTCAGGGTCATGACCTGTGAACTGTTAAGTCAGTGTGTAAACTTTCATGCCAATGCTCTTTGTAGAAATTCAGAAATATCCAACTTGCCGAAAAATGTTAACCATTTATCTCTAAGTACAAATAGGGGAGAAAACCCCGAATTAAGATAGCCAGAGTTATGTAACTTGTTAAGAGTCATACCCTGTGCACTGTATAGTAAGTTTGTAAACTTTCATGCTAATGATCTTTGTAGAAATGGAAAAATATCCAACTTGCCGAAACAGGTTAACCATTTTTTTAAGTACAAAAAGGGGAGATAACACCAGAAATAAGGTACCCAGAGTTATGTAACTTGTCAGGGTCATGACCTGTGAACTGTTAAGTAAGTGTATAAACTTTTATGCCAATGCTCTTTGTAGAAATTGAGAAATATCCAACTTGCCGAAAAATGTTAACCAGACGGACGGACGGACGGACGTTCCCACATTTGACCCTTTGTTGGGTATTTCTTTTGTTTAAAACTACCCAATAAGCAAAAAATGTACCCAACAAGACACAACGGAATGAATGGGAATGGTACCCAACAGATGCCTTGCGGTGCGCTCGGACGGACGGACGGACGGAAAGACGGACGGACGGTTCAATCACTAGATGCCGGGGGCATAAAAATATGTTTTTCAAAAAATGTTTTGTATGGTATCTGGATCATTACGAAGTCACAAATTATCAAATAAGAACAAATAAATTATTCATAATTTTAATTACACTTGAGTAAACAGCTACACAGACTGTGTCCACAATGCAAAGACTTGTTATATAATAACAAATACAAATTTGTAATGAGGTATTTTAACAGTTACAGGCACGTTGCTTAAGTACCGCGATACTGTGGGTATTGCATTCCCGGTCGTTTCTTCGGCGGTACGAGCGACATAGGCGGATCCAGGATTTGTAGTTAGGGGGGGCAGAAAATAAATAAACCGACTGGGGGTCCAGGGGGCCGTAAGGGCCCCCTGGTGGGTCCAGGGCAAAGCCATGGCCAGGGGTCCAGGGGGCCGGAAGCCCCCTGAAGCTCCTGTGTTTTAGTCATTTCTAAGGGATTCATGCACATTTCCAGAACCTCAAATATACTTTCCCAGGGTATACAATACAATGTACAAGAGCTCTAATCTACTGTTAGCCCAATTATTTGTGCGCAACAAGAGCTTTTCTATATACGATGGTCGCTCTTCGCGCACAACCCAGTTACTATTCAAATCAATGCGGAAAATTTTCCTTCTATTTCTATATGCCGCCGATCGGAAAATGAATCGCAACTTTTCAATATTTTGCCGGCTTCATAAAGCATCTTAAACCATATTGATTTAACAAAATTACATACCTGAGAAGCCACATTCAAGTAGAATCAATATATGTAATCCTTTATAAGTAACGTTTTCGTTTTTTATGCAAAATTGTTTTAAACCTCCACCCATGTAGATTACACCGCATAAAGTTTATCTGACTTGTGTTTATCGACAATTTTCACCGTATAAAAGGCATATGCTGTGGTAGGTTTAACAAGTTATTTTGTGGATTATTCGTTAATTTTATTGTTACTTTTATAATTATTTATGTTTTATAACGATATTTGACATACCAGTGTTAAAATTTTCATGTGGGAGTGAAAAAAAAGAATTTAAATCGGGTCGATTTCCACCACAGTTTTGATCGTAACTGCCTGAGACGTAAAGGACAGACAATGAAAACGCCCGTATGATAATGGGTCTGTGCTTGCAGTCGAATTATTGAGACTAATCTACTGTGTGCTTAAGGTATGAATCAAACGGAGACAAAAATAAGATCTTTTGCACAGTATATATTTTGAATGTTTGCATGTTTCCAACTTGGTGCATCCATGTTTGTTGACTCACTTTACTCAAAGGAAAAATATAAATGGAAGTAAGTGAAAGCGGAAATATTTAAAATACAGAAACGTATTTTACGTCCATTGTTGTTGACAATTCTAATCAATCCAAAGATAGAATAAAATACGGAAAATTCAAAGGAAAAAGTTGGAACGCAAAGTTTGAAGGTCGAATCAATTTCAGTAGATTGTAGATTAGATCACGACGTTTTGTAAAGTATCTAAATATATCATATAATTTTAAACGCCGTTGGATCATGTTAAAATCTTACAAAAAATGAGAAGGAATTGTTTGTGAATTGTTCGTTATGTCATTGTATTAGTGTACTCCTAGTCTCGAGACTTATTGCACGCGTAGCGTGCGAAATTTTTTTGACATTTATATATATATTTCTATATATCATATTTCACTACAGAGAAAAAAACTTTGCTTGGGCAATTTTAGGGGGGGCGTACGCCGGGTCCGCCCCCCCCCTGGATCCGCCTATGAGCGAGAAGAGGACCATTTTTTTGATCGCCTCATAACCACTTGTGATACCAGCAATGATACACTACTATGTTCGATCAAAGGGTTCCCCGGCATCGCATTCCGGTGAGTGACGGAGTCTAAAGAAACTTAGAACATACGCCGCTTCGCTAACGCTGCGTCCGTGAATTAACGTCGTTGACGTTATTAGATCTAATTTGACGTGCGCCGGATAGCGGTTAGTGTATGATTTTAATTGTTCATAGTTTTTTTATGTGATGTTTTATTTTGCTGATATTTTGTAAAAATATGCTTGACATATTCCGATTAAAGCTTGTGTAATTTTATTTGTGTTATCTTGAACAATATAAAAACTATAACAAAAGTCTACGTTATTTTGGATCATCCCTCGTATATAAGGCAACCCACACTCTAAAAAAAAAGTTAGAGAAATAGGCATAATTGATAACAGTTTCATAATTTCTGAATTATAAATAATGACTGATACACAAGCAGTATCTTAATAACAACACTTAAACAGGGGAAGAAAAACAGTAGTGCAACTATTACTATTTTAAAATTGGCACGGCAAACAGTCTAAACAAAAATATAGGTTTTAGGTGAAAATTACAGGCTATTTTGCCATTTTAAAGGTTTTTTCAGATAATTCAAAGGTTTTAAAGGTTTGCAATAAAATAAAAGGTTTTTAAAGGTTTTAAAGGTTTCACTAGGAGGCCTGTAATTGCTGTTTTTCGATGCTGTGCAGTGGCCATAAATTTTCTTTTAATGTTATTCTAAAGTGGTCACCTGAAGATATGAATACCTATATATAATCTAAGCACTGGGCTAAAACTTATAAAAGTGAGATTGGAGACCAGTTTCAAAACTCAAACTCAAGCATCTGATTGGCTGAATTAAAGACAAGTTTCAGACCAATCAGATGCTTGAGATTAGAGACTGGTCTCCAAAAAATCACAATTTTGTTATCTTGGGTCCTGGTCAATCTAGCTGCTGAAGATTTTATTTTTCGATATGAAACATAATGTCATTCTAAGCATGATCCAGATAGCGTCGGTATATAGGGGAATAAAAGTATCATGCATGAGTGTGAGGTGAAGATGGAAAAATCTGTCACCAAGGGTTAACTGTTTTGGGGGAACGAGGCTATGCCGAGTTCCCGCCAAAACAGTTCACCCGAGGTGACAGATTTTTCCATCTTTATTGAATGTCTCATGCAAGATACTTTTTCTTGCATACCTTTTATAATTTATAACATTTCTGTGTATGTATACAAACTAATTTATGTTTCTTATGCTGAAATATTTACTTTAACGCAAAACCTTTTTATAAATGACATCACTAACTTGAATATTTTACGTCAGATAATTGAAGACGTGATGTCACTCACGTGACTCATTCTACATGGGGGTGTAGGATCGAAATTTCCTACACGGGTGAAAACACCGGATGACATGATCTGGTATGCAAGAATAAGTTCAAGAAAGATCTTTAAAATTTCATTTCACTGTTCAAGCAAGTTAAAATACCGACTCCTCCCAACCCCTCTTCAGCCTTTGTTTAAAGAAGCGAATCAGCTTAAACTAGAATTATCACTGAAAGTGATTAAATACCCCCACATGTATGCTTGATAATAGAACTGGGAATGCTTCGAATCAATGGCATAATGTGCCCCACTTTCAATCCAAAGTGTCGTCTTCACAGTAGCCACATATTCAGCAAGTTTCATCACAATATCTCATTCCTTCTAAATTTATTGAGCAGAAATGGTTTAAATATATATGTTAGTAACAGTGGCCTTTATCTAACTTTAAACTAAGAACTGTGTGCCAAACATTGTTTATGAGAAATTATCCAGAAACCATTTTTTCTATTTTTAGTAACAGTGACCTTGACCCCATCAGGCCCAATTTCAATACCAAGTTTTGTCTTCACAGACACTACCTATATAGCAATTTTCATCACAATATCTCATTCTGAACCAAAGTTATTGAGCATACAGTTTATTTTCTATTTTTAGTAACAGTGACCTTGACCCCACAGGCCTTGAATCCCAAAAGTCATCTTCACAAAAACCATCAATACACCAAATTTCATTTAAGAATCTCATTCCAAGCTATAGTTACTGAGTGGAAATGAAGTTCTGAAGTTTAAATAACAGTGACCTTGACCTTGAACCCACAGGCCCCAAAGTCAAACCTAATCTTTATCTTGTTATGTTACATCTGTGTCCCAAAAAATAATTAAATCTATGAAGTATTTCATGAGTTATAGTCCAGAAACAATTTTTCTTTTTTAAGTTACTGTGACCTTGACACTGACCCCTCAGGCCCCAAAGTCGAACTCGACCTGTATCTTCTGGTATTACATATATGTACCAAAAAAGGATTTAATCTGTGAAGTTTTTCATGAGTTATTATCTGGAAACCCTTTTTCTATTTTTAGTAATACTGACCTTGACATTGACCCCACCAGCCCCAAAGTCGAACTTGACCTGTATCTTGTGATGTTACATGTATTTACCAAACAAGGATTAAATCTGTGAAGTGTTTCATGAGTTACCATCCGGAAACCATTTTTCTATTTTTAGTAACAGTGACCTTGACACTGATCCCACCAGCCCCAAAATCGAACTTGACCTGTATCTTATGACGATATACCTGTGTACCAAAAATTATTTAATTCTGTCAAGCCTTTCATGAGTTATCATCTGGAAACGAAGAATCCGACCGACCGACCGACCGACCGACAAGCTCACTCCTATATACCCCCTCAAACTTCGTTTGTGGGGGTATAACAACTTAAAATAAAGGGTCTTCCAAGAATGTTGCTTTTTTTGTATGCCCCCACAAAGTGGATGGCATAATGAGTTGCACTCGTCTGTTCATCCTAGTTTATATCTGGATTGCCGATTCTAAGCTACTTTTTTTCTATTTAGGGAAAACAAGCACTGCCCGTGGTAGTCATGTTTTTATGAAACATCACTACTTGAACATCCTTGGTTGAGTGTCTTTCGTGTTCCTGTGGAAATTTGAATTGGGATTTTTTTTGCATCATTGGGGAATAAAAAGTTTTATTCATATTTACTATTACAAATAATATTTGGATTAACCCTTTCCTGGATATATACGCATTTTTACGCATGTGCGACCAGTGTAGATCCAGATCAGCCCGCTGCCGGCACATCCATGCCGTCTGATCAGGATCTGCACTGGTCGCATTTTGGTCAGAAATAACCTAATGAATCAAAAAGCGAACAGTTTAGATCCTGATCAGATGGCATGGATGTGCCGGCTGATCTGGATCTAAACTGTTGGCCCTAGCAATAAAGATGTATATGTACAGGAAAGGGTTAAAGAATGCCTGGTTAACAAACTATTATATTTCAATGAATTTCACACCGGTAACACAGGTTTATTTTTTCAGAAATTCTTGTATTGATTAAATTGGGAATTTTTCTTCTCAAACTGGGGAAAAAGTATATGTTTTGCAATAGTGAACATGAGTTTGACTGTATATTGGCTATAAAATTCAGGGGTTCCACTAGCAGCTGAATCTAAAGGCTCATTTTGATAATTTTTGGAGGGATTCTGGCAATTAATAGCCAAAAATACCCCTAATTTAAGGAAAAATTACCAACTAAAATTCATAGGGGTCAAAAAGAGGCTTTTCGGAAATTTCAAGCGTCAAAGGGTCATTTCCCGGGTCAAATGGAACCCCTGAAATTGACTGAAAAAAAAGCCCTGTATTCATGTACCGATTATGGGTCAAAAAGTAAAGTTCACTTACAAACATGTGTATCCACTGCCTTTGGTAACTGACCACACAGGAAAGCCTTGCAGTTCACACACTGAAGCATATCTGTGTCAACGTTCTTCCAGCCATACCTGGCACACACCAAGGGGGATAACTCCAGAGGCTTTGCAAACCATGTTAGGGGCTTCAATAGTTAAGGACATTCTGTTTTCACTCTAGAATTCATCGAGATAGTTTTCCTTAAATTATACTGCTAAATATAACAAAATTAGATATTTCTTGCTTACATGTAACCATTTACTCCATACATAATTACCGGTATGCCTTTAACAAAGTTTATGGCATGGGTAAACAGTGTAAATTCAGATCAATCAGAACATCTGTTCGCCCATAGACGACATCCACATCCCATGGAGTAAAGGGTTATTTCCCTGTCCAGTTGTACAGATTTGCAATATATTCTACCCTGAAATAAAGACCTCTGTTAATTATTTACTCATATATATATATTTATGCCATTATGGCATGGGTGATCAGTGTAGATCCAGATCAACCGACACATCTGTGCCATCTGATCAAGTCTGCACTGTTTCCTTTTAGATACATTTGGTTATTTCCAATCAAGATGTGACCAGTGAAGATCCTGATCAGAAGGCATGGATGTGCTGGCTGATCTGGATCTACAGTGGAAGAACATGTGTTAAAATGAGTATATACACTCATAGTAAAGGGTTAAATAAAGACAGCACCTGTTAAGACCTGACTGTTGTCCCAAAAAAGAGAAATACATGAAGGATACTGAGAATGTTTCCACTCTGTCATAAAACAGATTTCTATTCCTGGCATCCGGCAGACTGCTTTCTTCAGTTGTCTCAATTCTTCTATCAGTCTGACTTGGTCTGAAAAGCATGAATAAACTGTACCAACTGTACCTGACAGCAGGAACACACATGGGATAATAAGGGTGGTGGGATGGGGGGGGGGGGAGGGGGAGAGGCAATACAAAGATCACCCAGAGGGTGATGTATGTAGCAAATTTAGGACGATCCCCTATGCACAGAATCCCCTTGTCATCCCTAAGTTATGTTTCCATTATTGTTTAAAATTCTCCACAACTTTACATTATTGCCTTAAATAAAAAATCCTCTTAGTAAAAAGTTCCCTTTCACTTCCTCATCCTCATTCTTCATCACTTCATCTGGGTTGAAGGTTATAAAGCTGAGATTGGAAACCAGTCTCAAATCTCAAGCATCTGATTGGCTGAAATGGCGACTGGTCGCCATTTCGTCGCCATTTCAGCCAATCAGATGCTTGAGATTTGAGACTGGTTTCCATGCTCAGTTTTATAACCTTGGACACCGGAAACAAAACTCTAAAGATTCATTTGAAGAAACATCAAAACTAAAAATGCTAAAATACGTTAGACAGCTCTTTGAACTCTAGTAACATCGCAATTATAATTTGCCTCTTTAGTTTGGATTCCCAAAACTACCAAAAATATTAAAAATCAAAACTGCTTGCAAGAAGGGCCTCTGGTTTCAGCTGTGGAAGGAAGACAATAGTCCATTGACGTAAGAACAAATAACTGATAATTTTTTATAAAATAAAGCACAAATTAGTTGCAGTTCCTCTATCAGTATCACCATTATCGATTTTGAAATTACCTCTTTATCCCGTTTTCCAGTACTGATTGTACTTCGGTCATGGGGGTTGCCGATAATGGCGATGTATAGAGCTAGTGAGAAAAGCATGTTTTACAATGATAAATGTTAAAATTAGCAAAACCTTTTAAAACATTTTATTTGATTTAGCAATAAATTGTAACTTGTTACAGCGTTTTTTTTCCCCAAAGGGGAAAGGTTCCCCTTCCCCTACAATTGGGAAATTTTCGCGTCGTAAAATCTTGAAATTGGGAAAAAAATCAGTCGCAAATCAGCCAAATTGGGATTTTTTCTTTATTCATGTAAGTAAACACTAGGGATTTTATTCAGCTTCACCAAGCATCATAAGCTCTGGTTTTTTAACAGGAAACCCTTAAGTGATGTAACTGTTAAGCCAGAACTAAGTTACAGCCAATCCAAAGACTGCCTGTCTATGGAAAAATAATTTCCATTGGCAGGAAAAGTTTCATTGAGGTTGCAGTTAATGTGAAATGAATCTGCATTTGAAATTATAATGGAAGGAGTGGGGGCTGGAGTCAGTGTCGGGCTGAGGCAATGTGTCTTTGAGCTACATCTAGCTCAAGGATAGCTTCTGAGTGGGACTCAGTTTGGTATCCAAATACGTCGGAAGGTTGGATTCAAGTTTAGTTTCAGTCCGATAAAATTTCGGGGGAAAGTACGGGAGGTTGCTCGATACCGGTACCTACATTCATTGGTTCAAATCGCTCAGACTCGGGACTCGTCGCCAATGGCATGGGATCGGTCGATATATACCCAAAATCTTGCAACAAAAGAGTGCCAGTGTTCGTATTTAACGGCTTCCTTTGAATAATCGCTCATTCTAAACGTTGTTGTGAAGTTTGTTAACTACTTTCAGTTTCAGGAGACTGGTCATTGCGCTTCAATTTTATACGTAAGAATCAGTCAACTTGCAATTATTTACCGTAAGCCAGTCTGAAAAAAGGACGTGTATAAAACGCGGACCGGATCAATGACGTCACATGTCTATTTTATTTAATGATAACAACTGAGTAAGAGTCTAACCAGAGCGTTGATAAGAGTTACTCCCCTTTTGAACGGTACGGTTTTTTTTACGCGGAACGACATTTCTTGCAAAAAATTCTTTGGTCAATTGGGAAACGGCACTGTTTGTTGTTGGAAATATAGCTTTGGGGATTGGGAATGTCCGGTACTTTAAATTGGGAAGACTCCGGTCAGCTTTGGGAATGGTACCGTTTTGCGGAGGTAGTTAAAGAAGGAAAAAAAACGCTGTGTTATATAAATTATCTAGTGGGGGTACTTAAATGAAAAATTTTCTCATTCTTTATCAACCTTTACAGATGAAGCATACGCTGCTATACCAATTTTTAACTGAGAAAACTGATAAAGTAACATATAACGAAATTATTTTTGGTGTCACATAGTATATTTGAAAATGTGCAGTAATTGTTACTGAAAAGTTTGTTGATTTTAATAAACATTAAAAAATATTATTAATTTTATGCATAGCTGTTATGGCGCCATACATATGCATACCGCCCTGACCGATTGTAAGGAAATACTGACTTCCGTGGTTTAGACACTAATTTCAAAATGTTCATTATACCTAGAGTAGAGACCCAACAGAATGACCATACACATACATCCTCTTTGTTACAGACTATTCCACACCACTGCAGATTATTAAGTTTATATTTTCCCAAATCAGTAGTCCTGTGGAATTCCCTGCCTACTATTTCAAGAAGGTTTTGCATGCAACAAACAGACACTATATGACTGGCGGTGTTTTTATCTTGGAAGTGTCTCCGGGTCCGGGTCCGGACCTCTAGACTTTTGGTCTAGAGGTCCGGACCCGGACCCGGAGACAACCCATATAGAGTTGTCTCGGGGTCCGGGAAAATTATTGTTATAGATATTATGCAGTTTATGTGATATTTTCTCAAAAACATTATTATTTATCATCTTATTGAATCATTAAAATGTAATTTAGTCATTAAAATTTTTGATTTAAGAATTTTATTTCAGTTTTTAAGACCAAATAATTCAACTTGTATAGCTCGTAGGAAGTATAACTATCGACACGTTTCAACTGCGGTCTAATGTACTTAAATTGATGAGTGAAGCTGTGATTGCATATTGCGTATATGATCTATCGTTGCTTTGTTGTATTGTTGAGGATAATGATTGAAAATAATATATAATTTAATAAATAATTGATACACAATGAAAATTTGTTTGTGTTTTTATTATGATCCGACGCTTACTTTTCGTGGATTATTATACTAAACAGACCTGTGAAAAACTACAGTTACATGTAGCTAGGTATTAATTGTTATTTTCGAAGTAATCATCAAAGATGTCCAGGTGTCTTGATTGGCCCTAATTGGTCTGCTCAAAATATATCGCACAATTGAGTATTTACACCTTAATGTGAAGACAATAAGGGCCGAAAGCTTTGATTAGCAGGCTTTAAATTTTGAGTTTAGCGTCAGATGTCTTGTGTCAGTGTCAGTGGGAAACATGGCACACAAGTTTCATATCGGTGAAAATTTCAGTGATTTTGTTTCGTTAAAAAATAAAATTAACTTTTATCAAAAACAGGAAAACGTGCAACTTTTCAAAGAGATTCGAGAACCTTAAATGCTTAATAACACCGTGCTCCAAAAAAAGAACTTTAAAGATAGGATTAAATACTATGAAATCACGAATAGTTGTATTCATGGTTGGAAGAAGTTTAAAGCCAGGGGAGCTGGCAAGAAGACGACCAGGTAAGTGTCCATCATTTTTTTATTATACACGCCAACAAAAGTCGTGTGTAGTATTTAGCAGTTCCATAAATAAATCTATAAATTTTAATGGACATGGTCTTTTATATAGTAAAAAAAGTTATTCCGAATATTTCCAGCTGAATTAAATCCGCTTGAAATTAGCATGTTCCGTGGTTTATACACAGCTTACATCTTCCCAGCCATCGTCATGAATCCACACACTTAATGTGTTTATATGTTATTTGCTTACAAGTTTGATTATTCAATTTAAGGTTCAAAGCCGCATTTCGTTTATGTGTCGCGCTGTAAAAATTTTCACGAGTAGCTTCCCTTTACAGAACAAGCTAGCGGCGTAATATTCGATTTTATTAACAATTATTTATTTAAAGCTAAACACGTATATATTTATTATAACAATACAATAACAAAAGAGGAATAGTAAAAGTTAAGAGGTATAATAAATATGAAAGTCAACAAACATTCATTTATTTAAGTTCTGTAGGTCGCATTTGGAGAGTGCCGTTGGTTACACTTGCCACGAGCAAAAAACGGCGAATTATCGGTCTTTCAAAACTGAATTAATATTCTTATATGTAGCATTTTAATGCCTAAATTTCATTTTTATGATTCAATAAGATGATAAATAATAACATTTTTGAGAAAATATCACAAAAACTGCATAATATCTATAACAATAATTTTCCCGGACCCCGAGACAACTCTATATGGGTTGTCTCCGGGTCCGGACCTCTAGACCAAAAGTCTAGAGGTCCGGACCCGGACCTGGAGATTCCTTTTATCTTTCATCTGTCAATGCTGAATCTTATCCCTTTCCTTTTTTAACGTATGCACAGACGCACACCTGCCAGTAATACAATTTGATTGGGGGTTTCGGCAGTATTTATAGCTAAATCAATTTAGTTTTCTAGCCGACAAACTGACTTGGTAAGTTAATGAGACCCTTCGCGAAAACATATTGCAAAATAAACATGGTTCAAGCAAAAATTGTTTTTGAAAGAAAAGTACATTGAATGCATTCAAATATTGATAACTTACAATTCTTTTTCTTCATCATTAATTTTATTAATTAATTTGCTCAGGAAAGAAGAAAAAAGTTCTTTCACTTTCCCCGGAGTTTCGTTTTCTTTCGCCATCATATATAAACTCAATGAAGAAAACTGAAGAAAAGATTTTCGGATGTTCCATTTGGTAGGCTATTTTTTTTCAAAACACCCTCATATCCGTGCATTTCTTGTGAAACAATAAATAAATGTATTGAATACCATTACAGTAAATGATTCTTGAAATTCCTTATCTCTTTTTTGCAGTCTGACTTTTTAATATCATTGAATATCTTCAACTCGGTATTTGATAGACGAATAACCTGTCTTAAAATGTGAATTTTAATACAGCACAACGTTTTGAAATCAAATGACATGGCTCAAATGTTGGCTTACAAGTGAAAATGATTGTTAACATCGTTTTATAATTGGTAGACCCCAATACCTAGTGGATAGGGAACTATCATTTTAGTAAATACACGTCATTATAAGTGACCAAGCAACTATACGTGTTTGTGTTATTTTATTAATATAAAAATAAACAATTTGATCAAGTCGAGAACAAGGTTGAAACGTCATCAATGACTTATCAAATATTACGGTGGTAACTTGGTCACGTGACTGCTATTTGTCAAAGTGTTGTATTTTGAAATAGACTCTTTAATATAATCTTAAATACTTTACATTAACCGATCAAATGTTAAGGCTTCACTTGTAGAATAAACCTAGAAGCAGACACACGTCTTGTGTTTCTATTTCACTACAATGTGAACACTACTACAGATTATAAAATTATATACTTATCAATAAGTTATCAATAACATCGACAATAACAGAACACAGAGCTCAATTAAAATGTTTTTGCCTTTCTATGTTAAATCTGGGTTAGAATATTTTAACCCAGGTTAAATTCATTTTGTTACTTGTTATACATTGTTTTCTGTTCAGGAGACGTCAATACAAATAATTCTATAACTAAGTTTGTATCATACATAGTTTTGAATATACTATCCATCCTTATAAGCTTAGTACCCTGAGAATTAGGAAATCCAGTATAGTATCGAACAAATACAGAAATAACTAGGCAATTTATCATTAATTCTTTGAAGGACGTTAGGGATAATTTTTTTCATTGTGTCAAGTGAATTTCGTTTCAGGTTCATACTCGCGAGAATTCAGTTTTTGGTGTTCTTTTGTCTTTAACCTAAATAGGCTATGACAACTATCATCACCTTTTAACAATTTTTGTGCATGATTCATAGATTAGGTCATTTGAACAGAGTTAAAATAGTGTTATGTTTAACAAAAAAAACTTGATTATTCTGTGAGAACACTTGGCTAACGAATTAAGAGTACTTACTGTTTATAATAACAACGCGTTATTTAAGTTAAAAAGTTGTACATATTAACAACACAAATTTATATCCATCACAAATTATTAAGTAAAGATTATATATAAACATATTTAGTTAGCTGGTATTATGTACACAGTTGACCGAGAGTCTATCTGATGATAAACACGCTGTGGAGTCAATATTCCGGAATCCAGTATTTAGCTAAAACACAAACCTCCTACAGTAATCTCCCCTTCCTGTAGCAGACGGTGTAAAAAAATTGGATGGAAAAACGTTAACCAGAGAAAAACATTTTGTCATTAATTTTTTGTCATTAATTTCTTGTTATTAGAGCAATTGAATTTTATATAAAACACACTGCTTTGAGATGAACAATTACAATGATTTAAAATCTCTTGCTTGATTGTATCATCGGATGCACAGGTGGCAGTATGATTGTCTTTACCCCCCTCCCCACTCCCCCCAAAGACCCTGCTACAACCCTGAAAATATACCTTGGTACTTTCAGTCAACATAGTCTTTCAACATCTACACAAAATTAATCTGCTTTTTCACCATGTCTTTTTGAAACCGATTCTCTGTAAACACTTTTTTTTGTATCCTCGAGTACACTGTATTGACGCACCTAAGAGATAAGATCATGGTAATCTTGTTTTTCACCTACTTCAAAAGAGAAGTCCAATTGGCATTTGTTTTTCAGCCAGAGTCTTTTTTCATTAATGAACTTGTTAACTAGAGGACATCTAAAAAGAATGTGTATAATGCTTTCTGAAGAATGTTGACAGAGTGAACATCTGTCATTGTCAGATTTATTGATCTTAAATAGGAGAATTTTAGTTACTAATATGCTACTATTTATTTTAAACTGAAAACTTTTCAATTTAATGTCATCAATTTGATTTACCCATTTATAACCTAGTGACATTTCTTGATGGAAATATTTCCCAAAATTATTCCATTTTTCAGAAATAGCAATTTCCTTGTTAAAAAGCAAAGTTTTGTAAAATAGCTTACATCCTTTTATGTATTTTACTAAGCATTTTAAGTATGGGTTTAGGTACATATTGCATTTAATGATTTGAACATTAGGCTGGGAATGTGTTATTGTTTGTTTCCAATCATTGGGTATATTGTTCAAAACTCTGTAGTAATCAAGAAATGTTCCCTGAATATGGTATCTTCGTTTTAATTGATCAAATGGTATCTTCGTTTTAATTGATCAAATGAAAAGAATTTTCCCTTTTCATCAATCAAATCTATAACATAGATTATATTGTTTTTATGCCAATTTTCAAAGTACAATTGTTTATTTTATAAATTATGATAATACCAAAGAGGAGAGGTCAGGATGTCTTCTAAATTTTGTATTTCGAATTCAATAGTAAAAGTATGCCAACTTTCATTAACATTTTTCCAGAATGGATTTTTTATATCCTGCGCGCATATGTTTAAGTAGTTTGACCCTAAGCTTAATAATTTTGATAAACTAAAGGTTACAAGCGATTCCCAATTATTGTTTTGTTGCAGTATTAGTCTTAGTAAACACTTTTCTCCTGTCTTCCACTTTTGGCTGTACAGTGCCACTGTTTTTGTATGGCCATTTCGAAGAACAGGCAATCATAAGGATTGCTTTGCCCACCTTATGTCTGTCTGTTACATAACTTAACAATGACTTAAATTTTTCAATTTCTTAATATTTCTTCAAGCTTTCAAATTATATTGTATATGACAACGGGGTTGTGATGAAACCAAAAAAAATCTTAAGGATCAAGGTAACATCTGACAGAAAATTATACTTGTATTGTGTCAGGGAAACTTAATAATGTTGGCCATAACTGCCATTTCTTTATATTTCTTTAAGAATCAGTTTTTTATTATGACAAAGTACCCAAGGGGGGTTCCAGTAAACACCCATCTAGTTTTTGAATGTGGCTATTCACCATATTCCCCATATATGCGTAATTCACTGTTTTGTAATATACACATGAAGTGTGATCCAACCCTACAAAATGCAACAAACACAGTCTTTGCAATTGTCAACAAAATATATTTTATTCATGACATTTTACAGGTAATATATTCAAATATTATGCAATGAAAAATGTACAAAGAATGTTCAAATACAAAGGAATAGCAGAAATTTACAAAATATCACACCATCTAATGAATTGATGTTTACATGCAAATACAAGGGCAATCGTAATTAAATACAATGTATCCTCTACAAAACTGGCCCCAACCCCAATAACTCATGATAAAATGAAACACAAATTAGTGATACAAATCAAGGAGTTAGTCCTTTTTAAAGAACATAACATGGGCCAAAATATTTACGTCAAGTCTTTGAATTTCAGCTTAATTGTTGAGGCATTACCATTTAGTTCTTTTTACACGCATAATGACAAATCATTGCAAACAACAACTACTAATATAACAGAATAACAAACTATACAGTCATATAATTTCCATATCAATGCAGAGAAATTTATTTTCCAAAGATTTTCACTCTAGAAACTGGTTTAAACATTCAGTGGCAAACGGTTGTGCCACTGACCATTCCAAGGCAGTAACCCCTCTGGTTCTCATTTGCTTAACCCATTCCTGTACAGACACACCTTTATTTCTAGGGCAAACAGTTTAGATCCAGATCAGCCGGCACATCCGTGCCGTCTGATCAGGATCTAATCTGTTCGCTTTTTGATTCATTAGGTTATTTCTGACCAAAATGCGACCAGTGCAGATCCAGATCAGACGGCACGGATGTGCCGGCTGATCTGGATCTACACTGGTCGCACATGCGTAAAAATGTGTATATATCCAGGAAAGGGTTAATGTTGGTGGTGTCTTTATTTTATAGAGTGATCATATTATTAAACCCAGGCTCTCCTTTTCCCTCAACATTTTGACTGTGTGGAGGGGCTGTGTTATCTGAATGTGGGTATTCCTATTATGCATATTTCACTTTCAATGTACAAGCAAAATATTACTGGTAGTCTCACATTTCGGCTTTCAATAAAACAAAACACTTACAACAAAATTAACATCAGAAACAATGGGATAAGTACAGTTTGTGAAGGTTGGTCAAGTTCTACATTAGCTGTACAGGAGATTGTATCAAGAGTTGAAAAAATACTTCAAGACCTGACCAAATGAATTTCTGATATAATATAGACTTTCGTTTGACATTAACACGTCAAATCAATTCACTGGTGTAGTTTGAGAATATTTCGCTAATTTTGTGTGCATGTATGCATTATTTAGCCTTGCGTAGTGTCAGATTAGTATATGTTGAACACTGTGGTACATCAAAAAGTGGTATTAGTACATGTATGATTTGGACATTAATGTTTAAGAATGTTTTGTTTGTCAAAGTAGAATTAGCCCCTATAGAGACTTTATCGCAAATGAGAACAGAGTAGATCCAGATCAGCCAGGACATCTGTGCTGTCTGATCTGGATCTACACTGGTCTTTTTTTTTAAAATAAATAACCTTTCTGAATCTAAAAGCGAACAGTGTAGATCCTGATCAGAAGGCACAGATGTGCCAGCTGATCTAGATCTAAACTAGTTGCACACGCGATAAAACGCATATATTTGGAGTAAAAAGGTTAAAAGTCACAAGCACATGCTTAAACAGTTGAGTTCTCAATAACTGTTATATCATCTGGAAAATATCATCGCATAATAATTTACAATAGTCTGTCTTTCTCTGAGATATTTAAAGATATTTAAACTATGCCAAATAATTATTTTCAGTGGACCTAAAGAAGCTAGCCACATATTTGAATAATTAACCATTTACTCCAGATATACCGGATTTATCAAGTTTTTGATCATGGTAGATCCAGATCAGCTAGCATATCTAAGCTATCTGATCTGGATCTACACTGGTCACTTCTTGGTCAGAAATAACCCAATGACTCTATAAGCAAACAGTGTAAATACTGTTCAGATTGCACAGATTTGCTGGCTGATCTGGATCTACACTGGCCACACACTTGATAAAACCCATATATATGAAGTACAGGGTTAAAGCATTACTAAAACAACATTAGTATTCTTATTTTAATGTTTCCATAAAAACTTAACAACAGAGGAACAATAACATGATTATCCTACAACAAACAATTAACAGAAATGATATGTTTGATTAGAAACTTAACAATATTTAATGGAACAATATTGTTTCCAAATTCTGAAAACAAAACACAACATAAAAATGTGCATAATAACATGTATTTTTGCTTAATGCAGCTGCCTATTATTTATCAATTGAAATTATTTTAACCCCTTTACTCAATATATACCCTTTTATGGCATGGGTGAACATTGTAGATACACATAAGCCTGCATATCTGTGCTGTTTGGTCTGGATCTACAATTTTTTGTGAATTAGGTTATTTCTGACCGAAAAAGCAATACTAGTAAAAGTAGGTCCTGAACAGATAGTCAAATACGGAAAAAAAGTATTTATGAGTAAAGGGTTAAAAT
Source organism: Corbicula japonica (assembly GCA_038501625.1). Lineage (NCBI taxonomy): Eukaryota > Metazoa > Mollusca > Bivalvia > Venerida > Cyrenidae > Corbicula > Corbicula japonica. The sequence goes on from JAZAYU010000014.1 coordinate 4,880,608, forward strand.
ATTTTTTACAAGGAAAAATGTTCACACTTTCAGTTTACTGATTAAAGAAACAAACAAAACACAACACTAACAAGGTTTAAGCAACTTATATACTGGAATATATTTTGTGCAAAGTCTTACTGTTTCATAATTTAATTTTAAACGGCAATTTTCGCGCAAATACCGCAATTGACAATATTGCAGGGGCATTACATAATGCAATTGTAATAAATAAAAGTAATAAATTAAAATTTTGCAAGAGTTAAAATTTGCGTAACAGCCATATTGCAACAATTAAATCACCGCAGAATAATAAAAAAACACAGTACTAGTGAGCATGCAGAGGTTTTGAAAACAACGCATGTTCCTATGTCAATAACGTAACTTGCTCATAGAGTTATTTCCTTCGACATGAGCTAATTATCAGGCAAAAAATTTACCTAACACACACTCACACACATTTTTAAAAATAACAAAATATTTGACACTCTATAAGGAATCAGTAACATAAATATATAATTAATAATTATACAAGTCAAAATTTATATTTAGGTATAGATTTTGTGAAAATAGCACCATGTTCAAAAAAATGTTCAGGTAAATAATTGTTTCTGAACAGCAATGCTGCAGAAATAAAATTGAAAACTGAAGAAAACACAACCATGTTTGATGACTACCACTATAGCTAGTGCAAATCGTCCTTATATGCAAAACTATTCTATAACCTTTATTTATATAATTATCGTAACAATAATTTTACACATATACCGTCATTGTTCAAATATAAGCCGCACTTATGTATAAGCCGCACCACCCCCAAACCTGATGCAACAGATAAAAATGACTTAACAAAATTTATAAGCAGCCAAACCTCTGTGTATTAGCCGCACCCCCAACTTTTTACCAACGAATTCAGGGAAAAAAGTGTGGCTTATATTCAGAAAATGACGGTAATTGACAAAACCTATCATACAGCGACCAATACTGGAGTCAGAATTTGTTTTTAACTTCAAGATTAACCATCACATTAACTAGAGGCAACAAAAAAAAACAAAAGTTTTTCCAAATTCCATCCTGGATGCTAAAATCACTAAAATAGCTCTATCATTGAGTTGAATAGCTCTGTACATTCCTACTTTTTAATTCAGTTAACCCAAAAATATGTAATTTATACAAACACAATGGATTGTATTCATAAAAGAAACTTAGAGTTAAATCTTTTAACATTTTGTAAAATCGAAACCGTTCAGATTCATAAATATATTTTTTATTTAACAAGACACATGATTAACTAAAACAAAATCGTATTAAGAAAAACAACTTAATAAGTTTTGAATATTTAATAACATGTATTATGCAAAAAAAATTTCACTTCCTTACAACATTTTTCCACTAGTGTAAATTATATTTATTAGGGCAGATTAAGATGAGATCTGAATACCAGTTCAGCCCAACCCCTTTAGAAATAATCCTGCCCTGTTGATTATCATCAGATATCTGTAAAAACATTCGTTTTTGAAATAACTGGCCTGTTTTACTTGTGATTAACTAAAACAAAGTGATGAACTGATAATGAGTGAATATTAATTGCATGATTTCATAGTTTTTTACCAGTTCAATACATCCGTATAGGTACAACATTTGCAAATCTTACTTGTTTCTCTAGCATTCCATACCCTATGTTTTAACCCTTTCCTCCATTAATACACCTTTACTGCGTGGGCGAACAGTTTAGATCCAGATCAGCCGGCTCATCTGTGCCGTCTGATCAGGATCTAAACTGTTTGCTGTTTTATTCATTAGAGAAAATCTGGCCAAAATGCGACCAGTGCAGATTCTGATCAGACGGCACAGATGAGCACGGGTTGCACATGAGTAAAAATGTGTATATATGGAGCAAAGGGTTGAATGATATTGCCCCGACTGGTGGGCAAACCCATACAATGACAGCGCCTAGCCATGCAATGCCAGTTACACTACCTATTGAGCTAACCGAGACAACCCCCAAAAAGTTAGATTGGATAAACCCAGATAAACGTAATCATCACTGCATGAAACCCAAAACCGACAAGATCTGAGATGTTGTACACAATCCTGAACGGAAATTAGTGTCTTTAGATTAGGATAAATATTGAAGCAAAAAATTGTTTCAAATCTTTTTCTTTGGACTGTAACCATGTGTACTGCCATAAAGCAGTGATACGTGGTCATGAATATCATATCCAAATGTTACAATTTCGATACTTTTTTCTTGACATGAATTATTCCTGTTAGAATTTTACGACTTGAAAAAATTTTAATTTTACGACTTGAAAAAATATTTTGACCATTTTAGTTGCCCATTTATTCCCAATAAATTCATTTACAAACATAGAATTAATAAATTATGTAGGAGTATGCAACTTGTCTTATAGGGACACTGCACTGGTAATTATTAGCGATTAATGATTTGGAACATGAAATATTGATATTCTGACCGATGGCTATATCTATCTAATAAGACCTCTATTAAATTTTCCTTAAACATGATCATATGTACGGTACCGATTCAAATAATTTCTAGAAATATAAAAAAGCAGCTGCATTAAGCAAATAAAAAATTTCCTAATTTTGTTCAATTAATGCCTTGTAGCAGTCATAAACAGTGATAATTCTCCCACTTGGTCATTCTGAGATCTTTCCTGCTTCAACTGAAGATTTGCTAGTCTTGATCATTGTTGCTTGCTTGATTAATAATATTTAGTATGAAAGGGATTGTTTCAACCTGACTAAAAATGATGTACCTCTCATCTGACCCTGGGGCAGATCCAGATGGCGTTCACTGGCAGCGCTTTTTTCACTGCCAGAGGAAGGGGCCAAAACCCGATCATAAAAGGAAAAAAAATGTTGATTTTTTTTCTAAATGAAAATGCAAAAAACCCCAACTGAATGAAGATTTTGGGGAAAACTGTAAGATATTAAAGAAATGTTTAGATGGGAAGATACCTGTAAACGGCCCCTAATTGGGAATGCTTGAACCCCCATTTTAGGGCAGCCTTATTTAATTTTCAAGAGGATTTTGGCCAGAGTTAGAAATTATCAAGCAACTAACATAAGACTGTCCCAAATAACCCCCTATATGGAAGTTGCATCAAACTTTAATTCCGCCATCTTTTTTATTTGAGTGATTTTGTAACTTTTGTAACAAGCAGTATATTGAGAAAAATCCGGTTGGACTTGAAAAGAAGGGCAAAACAAATGTATGCATTCCGAGACAAAAAATCATACTTGCCCATACTGAAGTCAAGGAAAAGTTTCCTAATCATTGCAAATCAATTAAAGATATCAACGAAAATTTGGTAAATCTGGGTGTTTAGGTGTTTCCACAAACTCCATGTGTCTTATGTTAACAGTGACAGCTAACAAGTTTATTAGACCAGATACCACAAAAACTAATGAGTTTACAGATTGTCTTAATAAATATAGGCCCTAATCCCTAAACTATTTAAGTCTTGTAAAATGTCCTGCATTTTACGACTTTCATTAGAATCGAGATGTTGTTTCAAAACTATTGTCAAAGCAGGAATATCTATAGGCCCTAATTCCTGAAACTATAAAAGTCTTGCCAAAAATTCCACCATTTTTTTTTTTTATTTGAATATGACAATGAAATGTCGTCCAAGCAGGAGCCCACAAATTCTGTGAAATTTATAAAAAGTGACCAGACCCACTGTTCTACAATGCACTAGTGGGAGAATGACCATCATAAAAGCCCACAAGGTATTTTTAACAATTTGTTACAAGTGGCAGATCATTAAATATAAATCTGACATGTCATGAAAAAAAGGGGCTTATGGCATCGCGAACAGTGTAGCCGCAGATCAGCCTGTGCGTTAATTCAGTCTCTTCAGGGTCTAAACTGTTTGCCTTCCTGTCAGTAAAACTTTCTTAATGCATCCAGGAAAATAGTGGATGCTTTTTTGATGCTGCTTGTCTCTGCAATTCAATCGGGTTCTACTCTCAAACACAATAAGCCCCATCTTTTCATGGCAAGTCACAAATTTTTTACTCGGATATTAAAGGTGTTTGCGCAAATGGGTCAAGTGTAAAAGAATATTATAGTTAAGTTAATGACACAAATTTCATACTATATGTAAATTTTCTTAAGGGTGAAGATAGTTTATGACTTTACCATATAATAACAACAAAAACTTATGTTATGCTGTATTAACTTATATCACAGTATGTTTGGATATGTTTACAATGGAGGCAATAAATTTTTACCCTTTACTCCCATGGATCCCATTGGCCAACAATGTAGATCCAGATCAGCCAGCATATCTGTGCCATCTTATCAGGATCTGCACTGTTCCCTTTAAATTCATTAGGTTTGTTACCAAGTAGCAACCAGTGTCGATCGAGATCAGACAGCATAAATAAGCCAGCTGATCTAGAATTGTACTAGTCCCACAGATCATAAAACGCAAATGGAGTAAAGAATTTTAAAGTCGCACAAAAAGCAACACACTATCTCTTTCAACCAGAAGTAATTCCTTTTTAGGGGAAAACCTCATAATATTGGTTATATTAAATGTGGTTGTGTCACCAATAACTATTTATTTAATTTTCAACATCTCTTTTTATTAAAATGAGTTAAAATTCCATCTAAAAAACTCAAAACCATTTCTTCGCTTAAGATACAAGATGAACTATTTTTTTGTAAGACAACTTATAAATACATGCTCTAAAATGTAGTGATATTAAAAATCTGAGTTCAGAAATACAGCATAAAATTTGCGCATTCGCACAAAATTGAGCAAAATTCATAGAGCAGATGTGGGTAAATTCCAAAAGAAAAATTTAATGACCTCTCACTTTAAAACATCTATACTTACATCCTAAAATGCAATAAATATGTTAAAATGTGACAAATATGTTATCTAGTATGAATTCCATGTATTTAGGAAAGGGCTTTCCAAGTAACCTAAAAAATAATGTTTTTAAAACCTTAATGTTGTGTTAAAGAATATTAAGAAAACATTGGTTGACTTGTAAATAGTTTTAGGAGAGTTTTGGACATGCCTTAGGGGAAAATTCACACATTTGTCCAGTTTTAAGAATTTTTTCTTATTTCTTTTTTTTTTTGTTAACAAAACCCAAATCACTTTAGAAAAAAAACTTTGATGTGATAATTATAACATTTTAATAGTAGCATGGACAGTAACCATTAGTTCTGTCTTGAATAAACCTGTAAAAAAGCTCAAGAATGATGTACTTTTAGTTTTTGTTGGCAGAAGTCTGTGCCGCAAAACAGAATAACAGTATTTATTTATGTATAAGTATATTTGTGATGGGTAAACTGCTTATAGAGAGTAATTTTTCTTCACCCAAACAAGAAAAAAAATTACATATTTTGCTTCAGAAAGATTTTTTTGCATCAAGGTAAATAAGAACCCTGTAGATAAAAAAGGTCTTAAAGTGGCAATTTCGAGCATTTTTGATGGATTCAAATAGAATTATATTTAAATACATTAAAAAATTATAATTATTAGAAGTAAAAATTGAAGATATCCAAAACAGAACTTAAAAAGTTACAATATTATAACTTGCAAAAGCCCCTTCTATCACTATACAAAATTAAACCATATACTGCAGCATATTATATTTCACAGTGGTTTCATTTTCGCGCATGACAAAAATAAAAGTGCGCAAATTTATGCCTATGTGAAAACGTCATGTTTTTCACACAAAATTTGATATCCGCGAAAATGATACCACAGTAATATCAAAACGATTTTCATTTACACCTGAACAGTCATACTTTTTCACTTTCTTTGGAAAGTTATTAAATCTGTAACAACACAATGGGTTATAACAGCATATAAATTTTATAACACGGAGACACAATAGCACTTATTAACAAATGATTTAACAATAGATATTGCAATGCTATTTTGTTCAACAAGAATAATGATAAATTAATAATAAACACACCAATTTAAAAAAACAACAACATTAACAACAACAAAACATCAATTCAAGTTTATGTGTTATTTTTAACCGTCTCTATTTCCGGAATTGGACTATTTTCTGACGGACACGCGGACGAACTGCCACTATTGCTTCCTTCCGATGACAAACTTTGGATACCTGAGTCTACATGCTTCATGTCCATACTGAATCCTTTCATGTATAACAATGGACCACCGAAATTAACAGGAATGCTAATTGGATGAAACACACGTGGTCCCTGCTGAGTGACCTTTGCAAAAAAGTCCGGACCCATGCTTGAAGGATGAACTGAAAGTGGGATGTAATGTGTTCCAACCGGGTGAAGAACGAAGCCTGGGAGTAAACAAGGCAACTTTGTGTCTTCCCCAGCACTGCTTGATTCTCCATTCGAACTTCCATTGTTGTTTGAGCTGTCGGAATTCGGATACTGTGATGAAATAGTACTGCTTGGACTTCGAGATCGAATGTGGCGGAATTTCCTCTTCAATTTTTCAGATCGCTTTTGCTCGCCTCTAGAGCTAATGGATGATGAATAACTCGGGTGTAGCATCTTTGGAGGTGTTGTCTCCTCGGAAAATCTTTTGGTGATATTATGTTTAAATTTGTAAACACTGCTGTCGTTCCTATCTGAACCAGTGTCCATGCTTGCTTGACTACCATTAATACTACCATATGCTGAAGGGTCTATTTTTGGAACTTTATACATGCCATTTTCATGCAATGAGTATTTGCTGGAGTCAGATTTTGTGTTGTTTGATCCTGGCCCTGTTGACAAACCTGAGTCGTCTCCCATTGACTTGGAATTATATTGAGATGTAAGTAGAGTCCACAGGTGCTTATCTCTTTTTAAATGTTCCTGCGTGATTTGTTGAGCATTTGCAAATGAATCAAAACTAATAAATGTTCCTTGAGTGTTCGGAATTTCACTTTGAGGCAATGGTTGTGGATGTGGTCCGATTCTTGGCGTGCTGATCTGGGGAGTGGGATAGTGTGGTACTGTGACAGGATTTATTGTGCCGCCATAGTTTGCTGTGCCAGGGCCTCCCGGCTCAAGTGTGTTTGGTGTAATGGCTCGGACAGAGCTGATATCTTCTTCAACATGGCGGTATTGCTCCTCCTTTGCAGCTTGACTGAGTGAATCATCTGAAAGGACAGCAATTAGAGAATGAAACAAATGACCGCTGCAGTGATACAGCTCGAACAAGAATAGTCCTATATCATGCGTTATAGGAATTAAAGGGCCCTAACTCTAAAAAGAGCTGAAAATATGAACACCTACTCCTGTTACTAAAACTTTTAATATAGTTTTAGTGAATTCAAACTAGAGGTCCTGAAAAGAATGGCCATATACTGTACTTTAGAACAGAAAATGAAAAAATCCAATTGTTATGAGAAAAATCATCAAACAAGAATGTGCTTTCAATATGCTCTTAGTATTGGAGCTCTAAGTGTCATTGAATTCTAACTACATGTGGTGGATGCTGAGAAAAAGCCCTTAGAAGAAAGGATCTATTTGTTAGTATTTTACTAGAGATATTAAAAGGGCAGTAACTCTGTGAAAATTCATGGAAACAGAATGTGCTGATCTTACGAATATATCATCTTGTTATTGAAGCTTCCCATAAAGTTTTATTTAATTCAAGTGGTTGCTGAGAAATATTCTAAACAAAAGGGGTATGGATGGATGAACACAGTGGCATGAATTGTTCAGGGAGCATAATAAATGCCTAAATTTCATAGAATAACTGTCAAAGACTGTGGTATCATTTTATTTTGTGGTGGATTATTTTTTGCAAATTTGTGCTAGAGAAAGTGCACGGAATCAAATCCTAGCAAAAATCAAACCATGGAATTGTCTTATCTGAATAATACAAGCATGTGAATTTATGCCTGTGCAAACATGTCATTAATGCATTTACATGAAATTTTATCTCTGTGAAATTGCAATATATGACAGAAGTGTATTTATCTTAAATAAGGATATTATAAATTAATTGTAGTTTCTATTACCATTCATGATACGAAACTTCTCTCCTGCTTGTTCTAGGTGTGACATCATCCGGGAGCAGAGCTGGTCATGCGCGTCCCATCCTTCAATCTCGACTAGGAACCTCATGACCTCATCCTGGCATTCTTTGAATCCTAGGAATCTGTCTGGTAGGCTGGATTTCAACGCAGAAGGACACATCTCTTTATCCACGAGGTGAACATCGGACACTATAAGGTAAAACAATTGGTAAAAAACAAGTACAGTCCAACCTTCCATAAAGACCACCTGTAAACAAAGACCAGAAGTGGATAGTGACCACATTTTGTTTTGCATGCTGATTTGAACAACAAATTTCAGCAAAATCATCTGTGTGCAAAGCCACTTGGCCTTCAAAACCACTTTTATGTCCCCCCCCCCCCCCCAAGTGGTATTTGAGGACAGTTTTGACTGTAAATTTATTGTAAATATAGCTATTTTGCATGGTCATTACTTGAGCTGTGTGTGGACCTAGATCATTGACATGTCTTTTTCCTGGTAAGCAAACTCTCCATACCCTAACCATTTACTTTATATATACAAGTTTGCGTGTAGATCTAGATCAGCTAGCACATCCATGCTTTCTGATCTGGATCTTCACTGTTTTCTTTCTTGGTCAGATATAATTTAATGAATCAAAATGTGAACAGTGTAAATTCAGATTAGAAGGCATGCATGTGCCGGCTGATCTGGATCTACACTGTCCATGAAGCTAGTACAAAATTTCTTCACATTCATCATTCAAACAAATCTGTAATGCCATTTTACATTATAAGACATTAAACATTGGCAGAAAACAACTTATCTTAACAGCAAATTAAGCAATTCTTTACTAAACACATTTGTCATTTATTCTTTTATGCAGCTTCATATGTCTATAGATAGCAGTGATCAGGGATAACGCCATCAACACGTGGACATTTTCATGACTACCTATCTAAAAACGCTGATGAAAGTCACATGTTTATGAAACCTTTTGAATATTAGGGGAAACCATTTAAATATACCTCAAGGATCCTATGACCCTTCACTCCTATTACCAGTAATTTTGGGGGATAGCAAGGTATAATGGAAATGTCATTTGATCGAGATATACCGTAATGACCTTTTGTATGGAACTAATGGAATTTTTTACCAGTTAGATGATAGGCTAAAGTGAACTACAAAGGGCAATAACTTATTCAAACACTTCCCGTGAAAAAAGTCAGAATATTCTGGAGAAAACCAGAACCAGTAAAGCAAATTCAATATACAGGGCGTTTTTTCCTTCTTTAGCAGGGGCCGTTCATGGGCGACATCCCCTCAGAAAATTTCTTTAAAATCATGCAGTTTTCCCCAAAAAGTAACTTTACATCTGTTTTTTTATTCCCGTTCAGAGAAAAAATCATACTATTTTCCCCAAAATTATAGGGGCCCCTTCCCTTGGCAGTGAAAAAGCCCTGATCAATATTACGTATGAGTGAGAAATTGTTTGATAAAACTTCACTGGAGATGATGAAGCACATTAAGCTAAACAGATGGACATAAAAACCTGACCAGGGTTTTAAGTTAGTTACTCCGTCAATCAGATTGCAGTTACCACGGTGGGTTCAGGTCCTCCCAGCCAGTGCTATTTTTCCATCTGTAATAAGGGTTGTTTACAGGCGCCTTTCCCCTCAGAAAATTTCTATAAAATCATGCAGTTTCCCCAAAAAGTAACTTTACATCAGTTTTTTCCCTTTAAGAGAAGAAATCACATTATTTTTCCCAATATTATAGGACATGGGCCCCTTCCCCTGGCAATGAAAAAAAACCCAGCCAGTATACAAATAGCTTCCATACAGTCTGTGGCCCTAACAATGTAACAGCTCATGCCTGAAATATTGGTTCATAATGAACGTCATTGGATTTCTGCTACTCTCTACCCCACCTCCCCCAAAACAAAATGTCTCAAGTCCATAACTTAGTACATGTACATGCACACATAGGAACTGGCAGAATTTTGTGAAATGGTTAAAGTTTTAGAACACTCACCTCCTTGTTTGTTTGTTAATGCTGACAGGTCCTTGATATGCCTTATTGCCATTTCTATAATCTCTGTTTTTTCAATCCGACCTTGACCCTGGAATGCATACAGGTCAAAGGTCAAAACATTTCACAGATCAAATTTATGACAAAGTTCATTTTAAGTAACAATTTTATAAAATTTAAAATTAATGGTTAATAAGGTGATTAAGTAGGTTAAAGCTAGCAAGCAAAAGTGTATTTTTAAATAAGCTAATAAAGATAAATGTTATTTTTTACATCCAGAATTAATTAAGTTGTATTAATGTAAAGATTAAATAATAATTTAATATTAAATAAAACATAGACATTTAATGCTTAAGAAATAGAATTAACATGTTAGTAAAACATATAAGCAATAAAAGAAGCAAGTAAAAAAAGAATACTCCTGTTTGGAACCAAAATAAAAGTTTCTAAAATCCAGCGTTGAGTAATCAAGATGCAAGACATTTCCCTTGGCAGAATATTTAAAACAAACCTAAGATTACATACCGGCGTAGCCCCTTGGGTATAATATGGGTATTTAAAGTACCTGCGACTATACAAAGCTAGCTGAAGAATATTAATGTAATATTAACGGTCAGTGTAGATAAACAAGCAAATGTTAATAAAAACAAATTGGTGAATTTCAAAGAAATGATAAACAGTCCAGAAATCTTTCTTCAATAAGTTAAAATCTAAACAAGAAACTTGTATTTAATATTTATATAAAAAAAAACATTCATTAAATAGCATCTATCACACTGTAAAAAAAGAAAAACCTTGGTCTGCCTTGGCTACAGGCCTATTTTGGCAGATTTCTGAGCTCTTTATACATTTGCAAATCAAAACTTGTTGGATTTGTTTTGTAAATGTGAACCGAACATTTCAGATATTGTGAAAAACATGAACATAACAGGTACATCTACTTTTGACATAAGGTTGATCACATCATGTGTTAACTTTGGAGTAAAGAGGCAAGTCTGAGAATAAGTACTGAGAATCTTACTAAAGGTGCGTAGCTGCTACATTACCCCACCCACTTCAATAAAAAAAACACAAAACAACACACACATGTTGCAGGGGCGGATCCAATCCAGAGGGGGTTCTGTCAGTTTAACCCCTTTTTGGGCAACAGTTTTTAATGTTCATGGGACATTTAGCCAAAATGTCCGAAATTTTTAACTACCAGAAGAATGCCATGAACGAAGAAGCCCCTTCCTGGAAATCTTGCATCCGACCCTGCACACACATCAAACACTGGTGTTGCACCATTCACTCATTCACTCCTACTCATAAACTGAAACTCGAAAACCTGTAATCGCTACTCCACCCTTAACTAAACTACGAATAAGAAACTAATGTTGAATGCACTAACTCAACTACTTACATGTAACAAAAATGTTTTCAAACAAAACATTCCAACACCAAAATACTGATTCTATCTATATGCAACATATTTCTTAACAATTGTGCAGCCAACTTAATTTCCGAACAAAACAATAGTTGTCAACTTTTACAAGATGAGAAAAAAACGTGTTAACAGCTACGCACCTCTGTGGTGTGCTGTGATAACCCCTTAAACCATAAATTTATCGAGAATAATTGCAAGTAAATGTCTTTGTTGAGAAACACATGAAAAATGAGCGTGCGTACCCATTAACTATAGCTTTGTATATTTGAACAAGAATGGCGGAATGGTAGCCTTTAAAGAAATGCTTAAGGAGAATAGAATAGAATGCCTAGTTAAGCAAAAACCATTTTTCGTTACCTATTACCTTAAAAATGTTAGAACATTTCACATTAAACTATATGGTTGAAAGGGCGACACAGCAGCTGGATTAACAAGACTTACAAAACAATGAATTAATTTAATAACTATGAAATAAACCAACCCAGCCATCAAAACAGAAGGCTATCAACCCAGCCATCAAAACAGAAGGCTATCAACCAACAAACTATCTGTAACAGACAAGATAAAACCAAAAAAAAACACCAATAAAAACAAAGTTCAAATTACAGAAACATGCTGAGGAAGCTTCCCTTTAAATATCTAATTATCTTTTCTTTAGTAAGTATTAAAAATAAAATCGTATTAAAAAAACCAAAGGCACATTTTATGGAACATGTTTTCGCCAGCCAAGCAATCTGATGTATTTTTCCGATATTAAGATCAACAGAGAAAAGCAATTGTTATTTCTAATAGCCTCAGCGTATGTCTGATCAATGTGCTCAGCATTCAGTCACATGTCGCGACATGTGATAAAACGATTCTGTCTCATGCCTTCACGCGTTTTTTACATTTGTAAAACCTCAAAAGTGTGACTGTACTCAGACTTCTGTTGATGTCAATTTTGATTTCTGTCAAAGGTGCTGATTCTAGAACTATATTACAAGGAAAACAATTGCTTAAAATTCTTTAGATATAGTTACATATTATGTATGAATTTCATTGCGTGTTTGACCAGTGTAGATCCAGATCAGCTGGCAAATCATCCAATCTGGATCTACTGGTCGCTTTTTGGTTAGAAATAAGTTCAAATGACCTAATTAAAGTGAACAGTGAAGATCCTGATCTACTGGCAGATCTGGATCTTCACTGTTTGCCGTGGACTACAGCCATATCCTTTAAAGTAAAGGGTATAATTAAAAAAAAATACTCTAGATGATATAGCAAAGCACACAGGAAACTAGACGTTACCCTAATAATTATTGGCAAAAATTTATTTTTTTTCAGATTTCAGTTTTCCAGGAATATAAAATATTCGTAACAGATTTTGTATCTTTTCAACTAGGTACCATGCACATCCCACATCTGTTCCTTTGTCTAGTGCTTATCTTTTTTCAGTAGGACATTTCAGAACTGCTTGAATCATTTCATATACTTCTCTAACTAACCTGGAATCATCTAAATCTTAAACCAAACGCTCACTAATGTTTCATTCTTTAGCCACTCAACTTCATAACTATGCATTCATATGAACTATAGATGTTTGGAAAATACCAATAAACATACCTACTTTTTTATTTTAAATTTAAATCACAATCTCAACTGAGACTACTCGTACTCATTTTGTCAAAACCTACACTTAAAACAGATCCAGCTATATATGTTACCAAACTATCTAGGAGCACTTGTAACTACAAAAATCAACATGATAAAATGGCCAGTTACTCCAAAGTTAACAAGTTTGTCTATTTCTATATCAATCTAGTGGAAAAATTTGACTGTTTCCAAAACAATATGAAAAATGACAATTTCAAAATTTGTGAAAAAGTCATAAAATATTCAAGATAACAATCTGACAATTTTCAAAACTAGATTTCCAAAAATAGATTAACAATAAGCTAGAGTCAAACTTGACGGATTACTCCCAAAGTTAACGCTTGATGCGTTGGCTTGTATCAAAAGTAAATTGACCTGCTATAGACTATTCTTCCGAGGGATGAAACGTAATGTATGTTGGTAAAAACATTTCATTTCCAACCACTTAATTCCAATCAGGCTATTAAGTAACATTATAGTTATATTTTCAACTTCTCTATTTATTTAAAAAACTGCAGTAAAAATATACATAGAATTGATACTGCAGTCATTTTTAATAAAATAATTCTGTACTTCAATTTCAATCCATCACCTGGATTAAGTTATGTTACCAATTTTTGAAAATTTCATATCCAAAATATATTACGTTACCCTCTGCAGGAATTGTGCGGCTACATTGTCATTTTATACGATCAAGAATGCTGCTTCATTTATCAATTTAGTGAAACAAATTTTGTGGGTTTTTGAGTATAATACTGTGCTTTCGCAATGAACAAACCAAAATATTCCAAAACAAGTTTATGTTACTTAAATCAAAGATTGCTATTTAAGAAAGTTTTAAAGATACCTTTGCATATTTTTTTTCTTTATAATAAATAGTTCGTATATTAACCATTTAAAATTTGGAAAACAATTTGGATCAATAGGTAACAAATATGCAAAAAAAAATTTGCCAAAATTAAACGTTAAAATTTTAAGCAAAGGGATCCAACAGTCTTAAACAAGCTGTATCATTCTGTTCAATCTTCGTGTCTAAAATAGACTGAATCCAATAAAACACCTAAAACCCATATTTCAAAATCTGACACAAAAATAGAGAAAAATAACACAAAACTTTAAAAATTAAAAAAAAACTTAGTAGTATTAAAAACCATTTATAGGTAATTAGTATTTAAAATGATCTTAAACATTTATAAAATTTTATGGATAACAGTCTATTTTTTAGACTAAAACAGCATTATTGATAAATAAAAATGAAAATATTTAAATTAAAAAGTTCAATCTCAGATAATTATGAAAGTTGAAAATGCACCATTCAGTTTTATGAAGCAAACAAGCATTACAAGTTAATACTTTTTAAATCAATTTCTTAACTGTTTTCTATGTTTCCATGCATTGCAAATTCTCGAACTTAATCTTGCCAGAGTCGAAACATTTTGAAAGAATATCTGCTGTTGTGCTGGACAAAACTGAACAGTGCAACCAAGACAATCTAGAAAAATTACTAGATTTATAAAAAAACATTAATGACAAAGTTAAGAACAAGAGAAGAGGTTTATGTACCTGTCAACATCTTTTTTCACAATGTTCTTCTTTCAGACTTTTTCTTCCTTGTTTTATTTCGAAGCAGGTACTTTTTCAGATTTTGGAAAAGACCTCTAGTGCTTCCATAAATAGCTTTAAGAGAATCTCTGGTTAATATGGTTTTGAAATGTTTCGTTTTCCAGTTACTATATGGATACTGCTTGTACATATATATCCCATGTGTCACCAGGGTAGATCTAGATCAGCATGTATACCTGTGCAGTCTGATCAGGATCTACTCTGTTCGCTTTTAGATTTATTAGATTATTCCAAACCAATACCAGTAAAGAAGCAAACTATGTAGATCCTGAACTGTGCCCAAGGTTATAAAACTGAGCATGGAAACCAGTCTCAAATCTCAAGCATCTGATTGGCTGAAATGGCGACTGGTCGCCATTTCAGCCAATCAGATGCTTGAGATTTGAGACTGGTTTCCATGCTCAGTTTTATAACCTTGGGCACTGGATCTACGCTGGGCACACACAGGATGTAAGCTGTATCCATAGAGTTCAGTTAAACATTCCTTTTGACAACTTTTTACAGCCGTGAACTTACACTGTATAAGATTCTAAACTTTGATGGAATGGAAAACTAATTTATTAAACATGCATTACTACTGATTATCGTGTTTTGTTCTGGTGCTAATTAAGCTAATAGCAAAATAATTTGCATTTGTCAAGGCAATAGAAATTAGTAGTTTTTAGTAGTTTTGGAAGCACTAGGAATGGGTTATATTATATTAGACTAAATTCTGCCAATTACCAGGCATTTGTTAGCCAAAGAGCGCCAAAGCGTGTATAATCAAAAGATTTTATGTAGTAGCAGGTGAAAGAAAAAACACCAAAACTGTGAGAAAAGATGTTTTCTTAGAAAGAAAAACTTTACCTGTTTCAAATAGTTTGTGGGTATGAGCCGACTGAGATCCGCCAAACAGTTGTTCATGCGATCCCTCCGCCGTTTCTCTATAATTCTGTGTGACATTGGGTCCTGAAATCGTGTATTATATTAGTAAAGCAGTGATTATCAAATTAATTATGTCACATATTTATCTTATCTTAAATATGATATTTGATTATAAATCTTAAAAATCAAAAAATGATTTATTAACTCAATGAAATCTATGGGCATTTGCAAATGGTAAACATAAAAATTTAATTTTTCTTTTTTGATCTTTGTACGAATTCCTGTAACCCTTTCCTCCATGGGATACAGCTGATAACTAATGAAAGACGGTGTAGATCCAAATCTGCTTGCTAGGTTGATCAGGATCAACACTGCTTATTCTTGGTCAGACATAACCTAAACTAAACAGTGTAGATCTAGATCGGACTGCATGGATGTTCACACTGATCTGGACCCTAAACTCAGGTCATATCCTTGCAGTAAAAGGTTAAGAACTTAACCCTTTCCTGTACAGGCACACCTTTATTGCTAGGGCGAACAGTTTAGATCCAGATCAGCCGGCACATCCGTGCCGTCTGATCAGGATCTAAACTGTTCGCTTCTTGATTCATTAGGTTATTTCTGACCAAAATGCGACCAGTGCAGATCCTGACCAGACGGCACGGATGTGCCGGCTGATCTGGATCTACACTGGTCGCACATGCGTAAAAATGCGTATATATCCAGGAAATGTTAAGAGCTAAACAAAAGACTTATTTGCTGTCAGTGTAGATCTAGATCCATGCATCTGGATCTACACCGTCTGCTATTTAACACAATATGAAAAGAAAAGGGACTTCCAAGAAAGGCTCCACCTTTGTACAATTTACCTGCATTCGTATTTAAAAAAATAAATTCAACAGCATTTTGACCCAAAGTTCGTTAAAACCCTTTATTCTATAGATTTATGTTTTTTATCTCATTGATGACCAGTGTTGATTCAGATCAGGGGACACATATGTGCCTTCTGATCTGGATCTTATCTGTTTTTTTCTAGGTCCGAAATAACCTTATGGACCTAAAAGCATGTTTTCCCCATGTTATTAAAGTTGTATCTACCAAGTAACAGGTTTATAATTCATTTATTATCCTAAATCCTGAGCCAAATTTTTTATCAGGGAATTCTTATAGGGCTTGTGCAACATTTTAGCTCAAGCTTCTTACCCTTATTGTCTTTGGTTTCTTTGCAAAAGCCAGGTCAAATTCATCTCCCGGTGATGTAGCGAAGTTCAACGATCTAAAAAATACAATGAAATAGTTTTAATACAATACACAATTACAGGTGGGGTGCCGTGGCGTTGTTAATCTGCATGAATTAAGGTTTCTAGTTAAATACCAGTGTACAAAATCGGACTTAATATGGTTAACCCTTTACTTTTTATAATTATACTCATTTTAAGGCGTGTGCGCCCAGTGTAGATTTGTGCCAACTGATCAGGATCTGTACTGGTCACATCTTGATCAGAAATAACCTTAAGGAATATTAAGGAATATTAAAGCTAACAGTTTAGATCCTGAACGAATGGCACGAATGTGGCATCTGATCTGGATTTAAACTGTTCGCACATGCAATAAAAGACTTTAGAGTATTTATTGTAAAATATCTAATGCTACTGAATCTCAAAACAGAAGTACATAAGCTTAAAACCACTCTTTCATCTTATCTTAATCTTGAGTGATGCACATTGGCTTTATCTATAGTTATGACCAGTAGGACAAGTAGCTATTTAATAAACATGAGGGACCGGTTAGAAACATTTTTTTTAACCACTGTGTAGAAGATGAAGGTTACTGTAAAATTCCGTTTAAACGCCTGCAAGGGGTGTTACACTTTCTGAAAGGAGGGGGGTTGCTTATAATTTATATTAAGTATTTTTATTCTAATACAATGTATTAAATTCTGAAGGATATATTGATAATAAAAATAGATGAACTGATTTTTCTTTCCTAAACAATAACATCAGGGCATTTATTAGGGGAGAGATGTTTAAAAAGAATTTTACGGTATTTTAAGATAAAGAAAGATTTGTCATGAAATGCTGAAGGGGCAGTTTTCAACTTCACAAGTTTTTATCTGCTGCACCAACATTTCCCAGTGGAAATTAACAAGAATTATTTTTATATTCACAACAATTCAGCAGTGGAAATAATTAATAGGGATAAGTTGTTAAATTTAAAATTTCAAATTGGGAAAGTAAAGCCTAGTAATTGTTTATTTTTGGAAAACAAATTCAAGAGATGGGTACTTAAGTTTGTAAATTTGAAAAAAAATTAAATATTTAAGTATTTTCAACTTTAATTCATTTTTTAAGCACTTTTTTTTCAGACTTCAATTTTCGAACTCCCCTCGGAGGATTTTGATCTAATTTTGGACATCTTGATAAATCTCTGCCATAGCTAGAAAAAAACTACTATATTTCTGAATTGGGGAGTGGCTGGCCTGTGTTATATAATAATGAAAAGTCCTATGTGTGACTTTTTTTGAAACCTGTTTGCCAAACGGTGAAATATTGCCACCATAATCCAGGTTTCCATACAGGTTTATGATTTGGAATTTTACCTTCAGAATGGGGAAAAAAGTAGGATTTTACATCAGAAATAAGGTGGATTCAGCCCCAATTGGATGGTACAGGAATACTACTTTTGTCCAGTTTGACCAAGTGCTTTACCCTTTCCTCCATAAATATGCGTTTTTACGCATGTGCGACCAGTGTAGATCCGGATCGGCCAGCACATCCATGCCATCTGATCAGGATCTGCACTGGTAGCATTTTGGTCATAAATAACCTAACGAATAAAAAAGCTGACAGTTTAGATCCAGATCAGGCGGCACATCTGTGCTGTTTGATCAGGATCTAAACCGTTCGCCTATGCAATAAAGATGTATGATGGAGGAAAGGGTTAATGCTGCTTTTAAATCACTTTCAGGTTGGAATACATGTACTACAGAATGTGGTTAATATTCAGTGTAATTAGAACATTATAGGATCTATAATTATGAGTGAATTGTTCTGTGTAAGTCTCACTTAACCCTTTCCTGGATAGATACGCATTTTTACGCATGTGTGACCAGTGTAGATCCAGATCAGCCGGCACATCCGTGCCGTCTGATCAGGATCTGCACTGGTCGCATTTTGGTCAGAAATAACCTAATGAATCAAAAAGCGAACAGTTTAGATCCTGATCAGACGGCACGGATGTGCCGGCTGATCTGGATCTAAACTGTTCGCCCTAGCAATAAAGGTGTTTCTGTACAGGAATGGGTTAAGTAAGATACATCAAATGTTAGATCTGATGATATAGTGGTTTTCAAGAGACGATTTTAACCCTTTATACATACGACACATGATACATCTGTGCAGTCTGATCAGAATCTGCACTGTTGGTTTTTTTGGTCAGAAATAACCAAATAAAAAAAAAAGCAACTAGTGGATGTGCCAGCTGATCTGGATCTACACTGTTCACCCATTCCTTAAAGGCATGTGGAGGAAACCGTTCATAGCAGGGTTTCACTGTAGATCTACTTCTGATATCAGAAAATAAAAAATACAAGCTTATTGAAAATAGCCGCAGTGATAGACAAGGTTTCCTGGATTGTCTGCTCACGTGTTTCAGCCACGTTATTGATCGATTGTATTTTCCGACAACTTGTTTGTTGTTACAGTACATCATACTCCATAACCACTCATTTGACTTCATAGATTATTATACACAATTATTGCATGGGTAAAGAGTGTAGATCCAGATCAGCATGTACATCTGATAAGGATCTACACTCTGCATTTAGATTTATTATGTTATTTCTGACCAAGATGCAACCAGCACACTTGCATTTATAAAAGGTGTATACATGGAATAAATGGTTAACCTTACTAACTCCATGGGTTATGACCATTATCCCATGGGAGTCTTGTGTAGATCCAGATCAGCCTGCACATCCATGCAGTAAAATCAGAATTGACACTGTTCGCGTCAATTCATTAGGTAATTTGTGACAAAAAGCAAATTCTGTTAAACCAGATCAGATGGCAGGGATGCGCAGACTGATTTGGATCTATAGAGTAATGGGTTAAGGTGTATTACATGAGGTGGGGACAAAATAAATTATAACTATGAGAGTTTGTCTAGAACTATATTATTGACTTTTTTATTAGCACAAAGACTGTGATTTATGAACACAATCAGGGATGGAATAATTAAAAAATGTCATTGTAAACAGGGCTTTTTCAGGGGTATTTGGGAAAAAGGCCCCTGCTCAAATTGGGAATTTTTTTACACAGTATATAGTGGTTTTAAACAGGTTGCATACATAGATTCAAGGAATGTAGGTTTAACAGAATCTCACTGATCAAAAGTAAACAAACTAATTTTGTAATTTGAAAAGTCCCTTGATTACATAGATTCTCTTGTTTGTTTCTATTTTATAGGCAAAATAAGTTATTTCTGTTGAAATGGGAATTTTTTTCTTGAAATTGGTTTTTTTTCTTGAAATTGGGATTTTTTCTTGAAATTGGCAAAAATGGTCCCTATTTGGCATTGGGAATGGGGCCCATTATCGGCCCCGTGAGACTAGCTGAAAAAGCCCTGGTTAATTAACACTCCACTCCACTCCACTCCCGATAAACAGATTTTATCATGTGTGTAACCAGTGTAGATCTAGACCAGCTGGAACTGGATCTACAATGGTTGCTTCTTGGTCAGAAATAACCCACTAAATTTTAAGCTAACAGTGTAGATCATAATTAAATGGCATGAATGTGCCAGCTGATCTAGATCTACACTGTTGTCTCATTGTATAACACCCATATCCCATGGAGTAAAGCATTATAATTTTCTGTTCTTACAACAGAATTAATTTTAAAAGAAACAATTGAGAAAATAAATTGACCAAGATGCCTATTCAAATCTTAACTGTTCACCATGGGATGACAGCCATATCCCATGGAGTAAAGGGTTAACCCTTTTCTCCACATATACGCATTTTTACGCATGTGAGACCAGTGAAGATCCAGATCAGACGGCACATCCGTGCTGTCTGATCAGGATCTGCACTTGTTGCATTTTGGTCAGAAAAAACATATTAAATCAAAAATCGAACAATTTAGATCCTATCATACAGCAGGGATGTGCCGGCTGATCTGGATCTAAACTGTTCTCCCACGCAATAAAGGTGTAGCTATGGAGTAAAGTGTTAAAGTCTTAATGTTTTGGCTGATTGGATCTTCTGTTATAGAAAGTCTGACAACAGTGACAACTGTATCTGTTATGCAAAATTTCAATTAAATGCGTCAAGGTTATGACAACAGAATATCCTACATTTACGCTTATTTTGTAAACAAATTAACCCTCAGACAATGTCATGCATTTTCGTTCCCAGACTTATTTTAGCAGAGAGCTACTTTAACCCTTTACTCTCTCTATATATAATACTATATTGTGTGTTTGGCATGTGCAAATAGTGTAGATCTAGATCAGCCAGCTCATCCATGCCATCAGATCAGGATCTACACTGTTTCACTTCTAATGCAGAAATTACCTATTGCCTCAAAAAGCAAACAGTGTAGATCCTGATCAGATGGCATGGATTTGGCAGCCGATCTGGATCTACACTGTTTGCCCATTGGATAACAGCTATCCCAAAGAGTAAAGGGTAAACACTGTTGATGCCGAGGCAACTAGTAACTGTATCATTAGAGACAAGGGCCCAAGATCATAAAACTAAGTTTTGAGATCAGTCTCAAATCTCAAGCATCTGATTGGCTGAAATGGCGACTGGTCGCCATTTCAGCCAATCAGATGCTTGAGATTTGAGACTGATCTCCAGATTTAGTTTTATGATCTTGGGCACAGATACTCATTGTTTGATTTTCAATAGTTTTTCATTTTGCACAGTCACTTTCCCCAGAGCAAAATATTATGCGTGAAAATAATTCCACCACAAAATAAAATGGTGCAATAGTATTGATCTCAACTGTTGTTACTATGATATTTTCAGTTATAATAATGTTGATAATCATTAAGTTTAAATCGTCATATCTCACGTCAGTTGTTGTTGCACATTGCACACTAGTGATTTAAGATACAATGATGATTATGATGATGATGGTGATGATAGTGGTACTTATAAACTTGCATTTATAACAACATGTCATGGGCCTCCGAGTCCTTATCTTATTTCAAGCAAAACTATATCAATGCAATGATCCCCACCCTTCAACATAAAAAAACACTTGTCTTTGTAACAATGAATTACTGAACCAAGGATATTGCTTTCGTCCCCCTGAGGGACCCAAGATCATTAAACTGAAACTTTAGATTAGTCTTCAAGCACAAGCATCTGACTTTCTGAATTGAGACCACTGTCCAAATAGATCAAATCATATGCTAGCACTGAGACTGGTCTATATCAGTTTTATGGTATTGCTGTTGTCACCTCTGCTCACATACTATGTACATTGAAAAAGAGCATAATAATTATGTGAACCACATTGACAATGCTTTGCAAGGGTGGATGCAGAATTCCCAGAAAAGGTGTTCCTAAATTAGACTCTAGAGCCAGTAAAATTAGGGTAGTTACCAAATAATTTCCAACGTTTTGATTGAAATCTTCATAAAAAGCAAATATTGCCCCCTTAAAATGGTGGTTCAAGCAACCCCTCTGAACCCCCCATAACCCTAACCCAGTATCTTTTGCAGCTATTGACGCTAATCCCTACACTGTTGCTGCTGGTGTCAGATTAGGTCCTAAATCTGAATCTGGAGACTGGAGGCTTATTGCACAAAAAATTATAAAAATGAAACTTTATTATACCAGTCTAAATCTCAAGCATCTGATTGGCTGAATGGAGATCAGTCTTAAATTTTATTTACCTGATTGGCTGATATGAACACTACTTTTTTTCAGCCAATCAGATGCAAGAGATTTGAGAGTGGTCACTAATCTTAGTTTTTGAAGTTAGGCCTATGTCCCAAACATCAAACACCTGAGATTGGAGACCAGTCTCAAATTAAATCTGAACCATCTGGTTAGTTAAATGATAATTGGAGATCAGTCTCGAATCTCTAGCAAGTTACATGTATGAAAGTAGTCATTTATAGTATCATGACCTCATTGGAAATATTTTGTCTGGTACTTAATATGTTACCAACTATACATTTTAAATTATTTATAATTTAATTATAAACAGCGGTCAGAATATAGAATAATAAGGGTTAGATAAATCTAGATCTACTATGTTTTAATAAATAATAATTATTTTCCGATGAAATATATTGCATGCAATGCATGTTAAGATAAAATTTTAAGAGTTTAATAAGTAAAATGAAAAATCAAATTAATAGACATCAAATGCAACTTACCGTTCATCCACTAATGCCTGATTGACAGACGGACACTCCATCATTTTTACATTACTTTCATCATATTCCATAACTGACACATCTGAAGTCATAGTAATCATTTAGTTCAAAGTAACACTTGTTCTTCTCTCTTTCAAAAAGTATAATGAAATTTCTAACCAGAAGCGCCAATTTCATGCAAAGTTTCTATTCAATAAACGTTTTGCCTCACGTGCCAGTGCTCTAAACAATCGACGTTTTTGCTCTTTAGTCACGCGTACGAAAGCATGGATTTTGCTTTTCCAGTCTAAAAATAGCATGTAGAACACAACGGTAAATGATAAAAACCTTTACTGTATAGTAGGCCTAAGAGAAACAGATTTTCGTTTCAACATTAATAATTGAGAGATTGTCAGGTTTTGTTTGCTACTCAGTCCACCTGGTACCTTCTGACTGTCAATAATATGCAACATTTTCACACAAGATTGTTCTTTATCGTTTAAATCTATTGTAGATATAAGCAACCGAAATGTGGTCTCAAAATAATAAATGCTCATGTCGTACACAATAAAATTTAATATTTAATTTTCACATCAGAATCCATGTGGTGTTTATTCCATATATTGCATATAAACTATGCAGAATTAAGAAATGAATAAAAGAGACTACAAATTATACTTGTGTATTCGCGCGTCCATTTAATTAAAACAATTATAAGAATTAGAATTAGCTGGAATTAATTTGTAATTTGCTAAATTTACTATTTCAAGATAGAACGATCCTGATAAACTTATTCGAAAAATGGATACGAGATCCATGTTTTTACAATGAAAGAGGAGGCTGACAAATGGCCAACCCTGGTCATACATAAGATTGAGCTGGGTCTAACAATTACGGTATTGTAAGACCCAGTGTTGATGAAAATACAATTTGTGCGACTCCGAGTCATACGATATATACTCATGGAATAAAAAACACAGGGTGACAATTTTGCAATATCTTGCGAACGCGCTGTTCAAAAACAATTAACATCTTCTAAGGAACTTTCTAGGTTAAAGTGCACGTGGTACTATATCAAATGTCGCATACTGGAATTGCGTAACAATACTCCCGAGGAAAGCACTGGAATCATCTTAAAAGTTTACGTTTTCTTTATCAATTGAGTATTTATTTTATTTAAAATAACTTTAAGATACTAATTAAATAAAATAAATGAATTGGCTGGACACATGCTCGTGCTATATCTTTAACTGTCACTGCTTAAAAATAAGGGGCCAATGAAATTCGTGTTTCTATTTAAAGTACTGATTTAGTTTAGTTTCAATATTTTTGAATCTTGGTTAAACACATTCATATGATTATTTAGATACGGCATGAATTAAAACAAAAGCACAACTTCGCGCCAATTTCAAAGGCTATTTACAAAACAGAAACTGGTTTGGATGAACGATTTCCAAGCCAGACGTTAGGTAGTTACATGAAGATTTCCATCTTTCTTGCCAAAATCCTCGCGAAAATTTAATAATGCTATTAAAAAGGTGGATCGAGCAACCCCACTGAGCCCTCTCTGGATCCACCCCTGCAGAAGTGTAAGGTTAACATGTAAGAGATAAATAGTAAAGATAAGCCTTACATGTTGCATTAAAGGTTGTTATAAGAGCAAACACATTACAACAATGACAGCTCATCCCGACCTCAAGAACGTCTATAAACAAAAACCAACTGTGAATAAAGACCACATTTTAGTTCCACTGACTAGTTTTTAAGAACAAATCCGCCTTTGAGACAACATGGCTTTAAGGCCGCTTTTAGGTTTTTTCCATGAGTGGTCTTTCAAGGCAGGTTGACTGTAATAGAAAATGAGATTAGAAGGGGTATATACTGTAATTTAGCTGATAAATGAACAAGCACAAAATGCGACTTGAATCAAACAATAGTCCGTGGATAGCGATTACTTCATCACCATGTACATGGGTTAACATTTTTTAGTTAAACTATGCTGTTTCAAATTAGTATAAAACATATTTTATCTTTATATCAAATAGAAATTTTCATTCATTATTACATATATGTTTTTGAAAAAAACATACGATTTAATTTCTTGCACTAATAAGCATGTCCGTATAACGTGTATAAGAACTAGCACGCGATCGACCAAATAGTATCGTATAGGTTTTTGTAAGTCGTGTCTTACAATAGTGTTTGCCTTGTTATAGCCTAAATATTGCATGAATGTAAACAACCAATTTTCACGGTTTGCGTCGCAAAATATCGAATATTTTCCCATATATTCTTTCTTAAAACATTTATTTACATATATCTGTGAAAATGCAACTGACAATGTGCTGTTTATTCTGTTTTTCCGGGTGGCGTACAGCAACGTGTGACATCTACTTAGGCTATAACAGGCAAATCAAAGCGATAATAATTACTAGGTCACATTTTGCCGCGTCTGTGTTTACAAATCGGAGCAATTACCCTGCACGTAATTATGTGTGTGAGAAATAATGTATTATTGCTAAAGTGGATAAAGACGATGGTCTAAGATGCGAGTAAAACATGCTTATTGTGGTTTTAAAAATAAGTCATTTAAATGTGGCCTGGATTCAAATCCTCAAGATCCTGATATTTTAACGAAGATTTTTCTCTAGATCTATATTTATGCACGTGACCTAAGCTGTTAATCTGCCCCAGGGTGGCTTTTCTATCTTACTTTTAGAATATTGAGCTTAAAGATCTATTATGGGAAAAAAGCACTCACACGAGTGCAGCGAATGTCTGCTGCATGTAACAATCTTTTTTATTTAAAACATTTAGATCTAGTCTAGATATAGATCTACATGCTGCCGATTTCTCAAATATTCGAACACAGTTTTTGTCTGAAACGTCGAAATTTGGAATAGCCTAAAGTGCGCAAACAATCTTAAAACCAAAAATAGATCTATTCTTGACGCAACCTGTTGTTTGGTGAATGTTGTTAAATATTATATTCAGGTATTTTAATCTGTTGTTTTTGATCCATAATCGAGATACACAGTTTTGAAAAATGAGTAGATCTACCTTGCACCGATTGTTGTGCACAATGATTTTCGTTTTTGACTTTCCGATGCAGTTTATTTGTATTGTTTCTTCACATTATGTAAAAAAAACTATTTCATTGGTTTTCAACAAATATAGCGCTATCATCTAATCAGTGTTTTTCCAAAAACCTTTAAGAAAGATAAGGTGCCAGGTCAATATTGTTGGACAATATAACGGCATTTTCTAATGGCTGTTGACGACAAATTGAATCACGGCACGCTTTTTCGCAGCAACTCGTGGTAAAACGTGCGTGCTCGTCGACGTCACACGTAAAAAGATTGTGCAACGTCCAATTAAGGTATCGCAAACATTGCAAATGGCGAAAACAGGCTAAAATTTAAAAAAAATGAATTTTGGGGGGAAATACTTATTGCCACCTAGATTTTAGTTATTAAATGTATTTAGCTATGGATGTAGTAAATGTTTGCAAGCTCAATTTAGTCTAATTCATGTTCTAATTACCAAGCACATACTAAAACAAAAGAAAAACCATTTGCATGAGAACTCTGAAATTCATGAACAATATACCAAAGCAACTCATACCTGAAATAAGTATATGCTGGTCTACAATGTTTAGTGCCAATTCGTCAAAATAATGTTAGGGTTTTCAAGAAATTCAAGGAAATCTTACTTCCTGGTTCAAAGTGAAAGTAGAAAGTGAAAGTAGGAAGTAAGTTTTCATTGTGCAACGTCCAATAAATTGTGAACGCCTTTTAAATTATTACGTCACACTGTTTACCATTAAAAATAATGATTCCTTAAATGAATAAGATTTCATCGTAGAGGACGAAGTTGAAGTGTAAATATTAGATTGTGAACGATTCTACTGTAGCCATGCCTTTTAAATATACGCCACACATGTCTGCCTTACTTCACTTTTAAATGGCTACGAATTTGAAAACACAAAAGTTGTGTATTGAAATTGTTACCAGCTAATCTAACCAACGATGAGATTTGATGTTACAATCGTATTGAAGCATTGTCACTGTATGTTTCTTAAAAATCTCATGAATACGGAAAGTAGCTCTATTTACCAATAAGTCAATTGACTAAAAATGTGAAATATGTATATGAGGAAAGGTCACAATTTAAAGGGAAAGTTACTCTTTCCATCATTCTATTAATAAGGGGTCACGTCATCAAGCTGTGATGATCACGTGACCGGTGTGTACTCAATGCTCTTCCCATGCTTCCCATGTGCAACTGTTCTTATAACAGCGGATCAGGCCATTATACACTGAGAATGAGGCCTGTATGATTCTTAAAAATTAGCCGAGTACGAGGTGTTTCTGTGTAGGAAATACCTACATACAGCTTTAATTAATATGTAGCACATATTGTAAATTTAACTTTTCAACATAATATTGTGGAAATATGTTCATTTGATCATTTATGTTTTTCAAGGATCGTGTTGCTAGTATCAAATAATAAATAAATTCTATCAGCTGTATGAGTGACAACGGTAGTGTCATGGTAGCGAGAACAGGACTGAAGTTTATAAAGCTGAGATTGGAAACCAGTCTCAAATCTCAAGCATCTGATTGGCTGAAATGGCGACTGGTCGCCATTTCAGCCAATCAGATGCTTGAGATTTAAGACTGGTTTCCATGCTCAGTTTTATAACCTTGGGCACTGAATCCGATGGATTACAGTCTTTGCTGTTTCTGTCACCTGGGAAAGCTGTGTGTCAAGGCCTGTATTGAGTCAATACCACACCCAGTAGAAGATCTCCTGATAGATGTTTACTTTCATTTTCATAACAGATATATAGGTATGAGTGAGCATAATAATGAAATCTTGTGTAACACATTCAGTTATCTGATTCAGTTATCTGATAATAAATAAAGAAAGAAAGATTTTTCATATATCGTTTAACTGCCTTTAAAACAAACTATTAATATGACAAAGATAACTCAAAACTTTAAATATTGAAAATTTAATCTTGAGATGACAAAAGTTCATGTGCATTTTATATGTTTTTTTAGGCAGTGTCAACTTTAATTGGTCATCTCCATGATGAACTGACCAGACTATTCAGGAGTTTCTTCAGATCAAGGTATTTGGATAACTGTTGTTTTACAATTCTATGTTTATTTTGATGCAATGGTGCGCAGATAATCTTGTTAGTTACTTGTCTAAAAAGTAGGCTAGGTGCTGTCGCCGTACGGGTTCGCTCCCTAGTATATACTTTGTTGCTGTAGTGGCATTCAATAAATGTATTTACGAATAAAAGATTATTTGATGTAAGGAACGGTTTGAATAGTTAATATTTGCAGTAGACAACTAAACGTAAGTACTATCATGGAAAACAAGGTATTTACAAATTAAAGTGTTTTTTGATGTTGAATATTTTTGAATTTCGACACGCTTTTTTCAAAAATACATGTGCAGTTTAAAATCACTATTGCAACAAGGTATTTCACAGCCAGTTTTTTTATGGAGATTTAATTTATAAACTTAAGAAAAAGAAAATAAAAGGCAATATTAGTTTCCCCCAGTTTTTCGTAAAAACCATCTGTAAATTCAAAAAGAAGGGTTACCAACATGATATTCTACAGCGCTATGCAGGCCTGGTGATTAACCCATCTACAGTTGATCACTAAGCTTACTTCTTTGGTTGCACGACGGTGGCCGGTGTTTGAGAGTTTATGAAGGTTTATAGGGAAATCATTTCTTTAAAGAACATAGAAACTCGATTTATTACTTTTATCCCATTCA
Organism: Corbicula japonica; assembly: GCA_038501625.1. Classification (NCBI taxonomy): domain Eukaryota; kingdom Metazoa; phylum Mollusca; class Bivalvia; order Venerida; family Cyrenidae; genus Corbicula; species Corbicula japonica. Next base: position 4,909,335 of record JAZAYU010000014.1, read on the forward strand.
TCGTGTTCTTGCTAATTTGACTCCAGTGGTCTCGGTAAGATCATCGAGTACTCGCCCATTGGCTTAGCAATGCTATAAACTTCTTATGTTTTATATGTTTGTGTGCTTTTGCATGCAACATTAATTTGATGGGTGAGTTGGAGTTATTTTACCATGACAACTTGTACTTGTTAGTTGATATGAGAACCTGTGAGGGCAAGTGTGAAGTTGGTGCACCCTAGAACCTCGTTTAAACCCCCAGTGGCAAATTGTTTTTTTTTCACTGACCGTTCCAAGACGGTAACCCTTAGGGTTTTCTTTGTCGTTAATTGTTTATGGCGTCTTATTTGAATTGACATACTTATAACAACATGCTCTCTTTACCTCTCTTCTATTTTCGCTGCGTGGGGAGGCTGTGTTTTGTGAGTGTGGCGATTCCTCATATGCATATTTTACTTTTTTTAGACAATCTCTCCGTAAAGTATAACAATAATAATAACGTTAATATGCACTTCCATTAAAGTTTTACTTGTTAACATGTGCAAACAAACGAGCCTGCAATATGCTGATACTTGTTGCGTTGGGTGGCTTTCAACGTTCCTTTTTCAGTAGAGACAAAAATCAGCACTAAACAATAATTAGGCTACACCACATCATAATAATACACAATAATATTGAACATATTTACACCATCGCATCTTTTATTTTCTAAAGTAAGTTACGACCCTTGTGTCGTTGTTAAAACTATCGAATTGCAAATAGATGTTGAAAATTAATAGCAAGATGTGTTTTTCAATACATGTTACAATGCGACCAATTAGTTTCTGGGCGAATTATGGGCCATGCGGTATATTTATAGAAAACTATTAATCGACGATTATTAATATGCACATATATTCCGACCCAAGAGAGATAGGAGGGCTTCTAAGAAAGTAGCTAAATTTGAGTTTTGTGAAAAAAACACCTTTTAATAGTACTTCTAAATTGCTTTTGTTTAAATATTTCGGCCATTTTATAGATTGGTGGTTTTAATATCCCAGCCGGTTTAGATTCGGATATTGTTCAATCACCCCAAGGATATACTTCCTGCTTTTTAAATTTTGCGTTTGGCGTTGTCTGTTATATGCAGGGTTTATATTCTCAGATCCCTGGCAAAATTCTATTTTGTTTAGTTCCGCCCATTGTTTTCTCGTTTAGAGAAAACCCATTCTTTTATCTGGGGACCGCATCTACGCTATTAAAACATACCGTTTAGGCGTTTACGGATGTTTGAAGCGAACCTTGTAAACAAACGTAAACGCTCGATTGGTTTCATGCTGATTTAACTCCAGGTGCTCTGTGCCCAAGGTTATAAAACTGAGCATAGAAACCAGTCTCAAATCTCATACAAGGTTATAAAACTGAGCATAGAAACCAGTCTCAAATCTCATACATCTGATAGGCTGAAATGGCGACCAGTCGCCATTTCAGACTATCAGATGCTTGAGATTTGAGACTGGTTCCAATCTCAGCTTTATAACTGTAAAGACATGTAACCACATTTTCACTTGACAATGCCATAAGATTCTTGTGTTTTTGTATGTCTGTGTGGTTTTGCATGCAACAATATCGAGTTATTGGGTGGGACGTAGCTATCTCACCAAGACAACTTGAGTTTTTTGGTTCCTGTGAATATGTACCCTAGAAGCTGGATTAAACTCTCATTGGCAATATGTTTGCCACTGACCGTCCTTTATGAAATTTATCATCTTGATAAAATAAACCAGTGCTATACTTTTTGCTTTTTGGCTAGCTGTGTGCTTTCTGGATTTGGCCATATCTGATATGCCTGTGTCACTTAATTTTCACACAAAATATGTCAGTGTTATTAAATGACTATTGCTACATCTTTGTCTGAAAGTCTTAGCTAAAATAGAAAATAAATACTTACTTTTTACTTTACTGTTTGTCAACCAAAGATGCCCAGTGTTGTTTTTTTTTTTATCTCGTTTGAAGATGCCGTGGACACGCCCCAAGAAGTACGTATCATTAAAATTCCATAAAGTAATAAGCTTCTTGTGTTTTTGTATGTCTGTGTGTTTTTGCATGCAACAATATCGAGTTGATGTGTGGGACGTAGATCTTTCACCAAGACAACTTGAGCTTTTTGGTTCCTGTGAATCTGGATCCTAGAAACTGGATTAAACTTCCAGTAGGAACATGTTTGCCAATGACCGTCCTTTATGAAATTCATGAAATTGATCATCTTATATTAATAAACCAGTGCTATATCTTACATTATGCTTTTTGGTCACGCCCAAAGAGGTACGTATCATTTAAATTCCATGAAGTCCAATATCAACATACCGTTACTTACAGTATTGGCTTAATAAAGAAATAAATAACATGCAATTGATCAAAATTCATTTCAAGATTTGCAAGTTCGTTGTCATTACACCAATGGCGATTCAGTACATAAGAACTATCATAACTATAAAAGTGATTTTAATTACAAAAAAAGCATGTTTCTAATATTTGTTTCATCTATGTCACTTATTATTTACGACTTTTAAAAGCCACAGTACGCCTTTAGAAAAAAATGTTTTGTTTTTATAGGCAGTAATGAAAATGCATATTACTGTCAACGAGGCCTAGCTCCAGGTTGAGCGCAACTCAACATTTACCAGTATTATTTATCGTGCTCAACGGCTTCCAGAGACGGCACTAGTTGATGACAGCACTGTTTTAATGTACCGGGAGACATTTTACAGCCTTCACAACAAACAACGCTACTGTGATATTTAAATACATAAAAAGGAACCGAAAGCCATCGAACACGAAAATTGTCAAAGCTCTGTTTAATTGAGCCTGTTCAAAGGCAATAATGGAAATGTATATTACTCTCCGCGCCGCTTTGCCCCGGTTTAAGCGCAACTCAAGATGGTAATTTATGACATCACTGATTGAATATTCGGAGAAACATTTTACATCTGCCTCAAGGCACAAACAACGCTACTGTTATATTTAAATAGGCGAAAGCCACCACACAAGAAAAATATAAAAATACTTCAGGTTCGATTTGATTGAGCCTGTTCAAGTCATTTATGGAAATGCATATTTCTATCCTCACCGCCTTGAATGCACCCAATATAAGCGCAGATACATGTCGTGTGCTCAACCGCCTCCAAAGACGGTTATTAATAACAGTTTTTACAGCCGCCACACGACACGCTCAAACAACGTTTTAATTTAAATAGATGAAACATAAATTTTGAAACCCACCGAACACAACAAATGTCAAAATATTGCAGTCACTGTTTGACTAAGCCTGTTTTGGTGTAGTAATGGAATACATAATACTGTTCACACCGCATAGCAACTGGCTGAGCGCTGAATATTTACACAAATATACACTCACCAAAAGTTCTAATTGGTCACTTTTTCTCCGTAATTTTTTTATTAGAAAGGCATTGAATTCGTTCTTTATTTATAATCATATGCCAAAAACAGTCTTCAACAGAATTTATATTGTAAAAAATTGACTTTGGAACAGTTTGGCGAGAGTTATCCTTAATTTTGCTACAAATGCATTTCTTGCATAAAAAGGTCAATTTGCTCTTAAATCCTTGTTTTATTGTGATAGGACCCCTAATTATTAGGAAAAACAGAAACATGATAAATCGGCAACACATTTTTTAAAATAAACCCCTTTCAAAGTATCCAATTTTAAAATTACCTCACTTTCAATTAAAGACAGTTCTAATTTTGACTCTGCGGTGTAAGTAAATGGTATTTGATTCATTTAAGAAAACAATCAATAACGATAAAAAGACGTTAGATAATTGATTTTAATACAAAACAGTTCTTTCTACAGCCTCTCTTTACGTAGGGAAGAAACGAAACTAGCATGTATATTTACATTGTCAACATATACAATAAATGACCAATTAGAACTTTGGTTCAGTGTATGTATCGTGCCCAACGTCCTTTAAAGAATAAATTAACAACTACACTGATTGAATTGATGGAGAGACATTTTACAACCACCACACAACAGAAACAACGATACTGTGATATTTAGATAGATGAAAAAGAAACTCTGAACGCCACCGAACACGGCAAATGTCAAAATATTGAAGTCTTTGGGCTCAAGATCATAAACCCGAGTTTAAGAGACCAGTTTCAAATCTCAAGCATCTGATTGGCTGAAACGGCGACTGATCTGAGATTTGAGTCTGGTCTCTAGTTTAAGTTTTACGGTCTTGTGCCTTTGTTTGAGTCTGCACGGGGGCAGTAATTGAAATGCATATTACTGTAAACTCCTCCGTCTGGAGCTTTATATAAAAAATAAATTGGAACGAACATAAAAATGTTTTTAATGCTAAATCAAGCTTTTATAACGGCACAAATAAGCCCAAAAACGCATTTCAAAGCAATTTTATGTGTTAAAAACATCCTATAAACTTACATCAGTACCCATGCATAAATTTTGGAGAGCCAGTGTACTCAATTTAATATCCTTTTGGGCTTCTTTAATACCTTGTGAACTTTGTTTATGGTAATCAATCACCAATTCTGATATATTGCACGGTTTATGGACGTGACATCAGTTTCGCCATAAGTTAACAAATGTGACATGTCACTAGGCGTAAGCACGTGTTCTTTATTCTTAACAGAATCCTATCATCGTCTATTCATCAGAAACTTCTTGACATCTCATGTTTCAGTATTTTTTTTTACTTATAGTAACTAGTATTTATTTCCTCAATAAATTGTCTGTAAATTGACCGACTATTACGAAATATGCGTATTAACAAGAGAGAAGAATTAATAAAAGTTGGGTTTTTTTCCGAGAAAATATCAATTATAACTATCTAGTTAAATTGCTCATAGATTCTTTCATAAATACACTGGCAAAAGTGAAAAGGATCAAATTTTGCGAAAACAGAAAAGGAAATTTCGAAATGCTTTATTGAAGCTAATTTACAGTTCTTTAATCATGAGAAGGAAATAAAATACTCTTAAAACCTGCATTAACGACTGAGATATTATATAGTTATTTGGTTTCTTGACAGGGAATGTGAGGATATATTGCCGGTCTGGGTGAATTTACCCGAGGCGCAGGCGAGGGATAATATGACACCCAGACCGGCAATATATCCTCACATACCCTTTCAAGGAACCAAATAACTGTTTTATTATACTGCAAAGACTTTTTCAGACAAAAATGATTAGAAAATATCGATTTTTCATTTATTTCGCTTATTTAATGTCGAACGGCTTATTACCCCTCTGAGAACCTAAATAATTACATGTATGACGTCATTAATTGACCTGAATGACGTCGCTTCTATAGAATTGAATGGACTATCGATTTGATATTTATTTACAAAATTTGAGAATAATCTGATCGAGTTCAACGTTAAAAACATAGCACAAATATTTTCTGTAACAATTTAAGTAATACCTAAGCATATCGCTTTATAATTTACAAGATCGGCTTCAAATTATGCATTTTTACGGAAATTCAAAACAAAATGGCGAACGACAACAAAAGGTGGGAGGCGGATATATATCAACGGCAAATTATCCAATCAAATTCAAGCAAATTCCTTTGCAGTATAATAAATTCTTTTTACAAAGCGGTCAGTGTTTCTGAAGAGTTTTAGTATTTGTAAACAAACAATAAAATGCAGAAGGGATGTTTTCCAGTTTTGTGTGTCTTCTATGATAAATCAAACATAAATTGTAATAGGGAACTACTAGAGTATGCTAAAAAGTAGGGATGTAAAAGGATACCAAATTGGGGATCCGGATATCCGTTAAGCGATCCGAACGGATAAACAGATATCCGGATATAAAACTTTCTTAACAGTAATATTGTTATCGAATGTGTGCGGGATTAAACTGTCGTTCTATAGACCGTATTAAACCATCGTTATCGATAGATTTTTAAAGCGTTTCATAATTTTAATAATTAACGGTATATTAAATACAAACAAAAATCATTTATAAATTTAATTCACAATAAACTTCGGATTGTAGATTGGAAAGCATAACAAGTAATATGTTTAGAACGTATATGTGAATAATTCTAGATTTTAAGATCAAATGAAAAAAAGAGTTATTCATTTATAGAATATAAATGTACTTATATGGTTAACTGATTTATGCTGACAAACCTGTTAAATGTTTATATACTAATAGCTCTATCTCTTCTCAATAAAACCGGTCAAACGAAATTGAAGATAATATTCTATTATCACTATTGATAAGAAGGAGCTTCAAACCTTGCAAATGAATTAGCAAGTTCTTATATTTACAGTCATGATTTAGCACATTTCTCAAACTGGGAAGCCTTTGCATTAAAGGAAACTGGGTGTCATTACCCTTTCGATAATCCATTACACGTGCTTATGCTTGAATGCACAATAACAAAAGTTACATACTTTAGCAAAATGGACAATAAGAAAAATTAAAAGGTTTTGTAAAAGAATATCCGGATGTGAAATTCGACCCGGTAATTCAATTAACCGAACGAATAACCGTATAACCGTTGACATCCCTACAAATAGCACGGAAAGCAAGTTCAGGAATAAAATTTTTTTTATATTTTTTATGCCTCCAAAGGGAGGCATATAGTTATCGCACTGTCCATCCGTCCGTCCGAAGTCTTTTAGTCCGAAATGTCAGTCCGATAAAATCTTGTTCTCGCTTCGCCTCCAAAACCGCTTGTGGGATTTCATTGAGTGTTTGTCTCCAAGCCTAGTTATGCATATCGTCAGGAGTCTGCGCTCGGAAATTTTTGGCAGAATTATAGGTCCTAAGTCATTTTTACTTAAGCTTCTATATAAAAAAAGCTTTATCGCGCTTCATCTAAAAAACCACTAGAGGGATTTCATTGAAACTTAACAGGAGTGTTTGTCACCAAGCTCTGTTGTGGATTTCATCAGGAGTTTTTATTATAATTTGTTATTTACCTCAGGGAATTACCACAGACATGAAACAAATAATCATCTTCCCTTTCATATAATTCTAGCAATCATACTTACTAATCTACCCATTATATGATTTAAGTTATGATTATTAACTTAAATTTTACCTTAGAAAGGTAGTCATCGATATAGTTTTTAGTAATGCTAATCAATGTATTTGCGCATAATCGAACCAATTATCGATTTTACGGTTTTCTTTTTGTTTCTGCTAGAGGATTGCTTATGGTCTTACTGTAACTTTATAAAGGTAGGTATGCTTTCATTATTGTGCCCCTTTCTATGAAACTTTACTCACGCGATAATGTGGCACCTTTAAAGTTGCGTTCTATTATTTTCTTTACATTTACCTGCTGTATTTTTTTATGTAATGACAGTTTTCCAGGGCCGTGTATTTAAAAATCAATATCCATTGCCTAACCCATTACTTCATATGATATGGCTATTATAGGATGTGCTTACATGTGTACAATCTCAGGGCCCATACGTGCCATCTCATAAGGATACACTGTCTGCGTTCTGATTCATTAGTTCGAATCTAACAAAAAAGGGAACAGTGTAGATCCTGATAAGATGACATGAAAGTTCAAGCTGTCTACAAGAAGTGTTTGGAATTACGATAAAACCCGCATATGTAGTAAAGTGTTAAGTAATTAATACGCTCTTTCAATCGGCGCCGTGTGTTGGATATGAAATACACAACAGATACAAGGGAGACAACTCAGGTCAATGAACCCCGCTTTTCTGTCATACAAAACAAACTAGCGATAGATTTATGTAACCAGATAGGAACAGCGTATTTTTGGAAACATGGCAAATTCATTTTGATTCATTCAAATGCCATGTCATTCTCTCTGTGAATTATCCTATATTTTTTATCAATTCATCAACAGTTATTTTTCTACAATTATAAATTGGCTAAATGCCTACCGCAGTTTTATTCATAGTCATTATCCAATACACAATTAGTTCACAAACAAAATAGCTTTTATAAACGATTAATAAACAAATCTAAAATATATGTCAGGAAAATGTGAAACGTTAAGTTATCTTGTGCTATCTTAGTGCACAGAATTTAACATGTACCTAACTGCACAGATTTGCATATATTTTACTGCACAGATTTGCGTATATCTGTCTGCACAGATTTTCATATATCTTACTTCACTGATTTTCACAAATTTAACTGAACCCATTTGCATAGATCTAACTGCACAGTTTTGCATATACATGTATCTTACTGCACACAACCTCATTTGTCTAACTGCACAGAATTACATATACATGTAGATCTATATCTTACTGCACAGGTTTGTTTGCATATATCTAACCGCACAGAAATGCATTATTTTGACTGCACAAATTTGCATACATCTAACTTTACAGCTTTGCATATGTCTATCTGCAAAGATTGGCATATATTAAAATGCACAAATTTGCATATGATTTGCATGTATCTTACTGCACAGATATGCATATACTAGATTTAATAGATTTGCATAGATATGTACATATATCTAACTAAACATACTTGCACATATTTAACTGCACATATTTGCAAGAATGTTACTGCAAAGATCTGCATATAATTATATAACTGCACAGATTTAAAGATTTGGATATATATGTAATTTATAGATCTGCATACATTTAACTGCACAGATTTGCATATATCTTACTGCACAGATTTGCATATATCTAGCTGTCAGATTTGCATATATCTTACTGTCAGATTTGCATATATCTTACTGCACAGATTTGCATATATCTAGCTGTCAGATTTGCATATATCTTACTGTCAGATTTGCATATATCTTACTGCACAGATTTGCATATATCTTACTGTCAGATTTGCATATATCTTACTGCACAGATTTGCATATATCTTACTGCACAGATTTGCATATATCTAGCTGTCAGATTTGCATATATCTTACTGCACAGATTTGCATATATCTTACTGTCAGATTTGCATATATCTTACTGCACAGATTTGCATATATCTTACTGCACAGATTTGCATATATCTTACTGTCAGATTTGCATATATCTTACTGTCAGATTTGCATATATCTTACTGTCAGATTTGCATATATCTTACTGTCAGATTTGCATATATCTTACTGTCAGATTTGCATATATCTTACTGCACAGATTTGCATATATCTTACTGCACAGATTTGCATATATCTTACTGCACAGATTTGCATATATCTTACTGTCAGATTTGCATATATCTTACTGCACAGATTTGCATATATCTTACTGTCAGATTTGCATATATCTTACTTTCAGATTTGCATATATCTTACTGCACAGATTTGCATATATCTTACTGTCAGATTTGCATATATCTTACTGTCAGATTTGCATATATCTTACTGCACAGATTTGCATATATCTTACTGCACAGATTTGCATATATCTTACTGCACAGATTTGCATATATCTTACTGTCAGATTTGCATATATCTTACTGCACAGATTTGCATATATCTTACTGTCAGATTTGCATATATCTTACTGTCAGATTTGCATATATCTTACTGTCAGATTTGCATATATCTTACTGTCAGATTTGCATATATCTTACTGTCAGATTTGCATATATCTTACTGCACAGATTTGCATATATCTTACTGCACAGATTTGCATATATCTTACTGCACAGATTTGCATATATCTTACTGTCAGATTTGCATATATCTTACTGCACAGATTTGCATATATCTTACTGTCAGATTTGCATATATCTTACTGTCAGATTTGCATATATCTTACTGCACAGATTTGCATATATCTTACTGTCAGATTTGCATATATCTTACTGTCAGATTTGCATATCTTACTGCACAGATTTGCATATATCTTACTGCACAGATTTGCATATATCTTACTGCACAGATTTGCATATATCTTACTGCACAGATTTACATATATCTTACTGTCAGATTTGCATATATCTTACTGTCAGATTTGCATATATCTTACTGCACAGATTTGCATATATCTTACTGTCAGATTTGCATATATCTTACTGTCAGATTTGCATATATCTTACTGCACAGATTTGCATATATCTTACTGTCAGATTTGCATATATCTTACTGTCAGATTTGCATATATCTTACTGCACAGATTTGCATATATCTTACTGCACAGATTTGCATATATCTTACTGCACAGATTTGCATATATCTTACTGCACAGATTTGCATATATCTTACTGTCAGATTTGCATATATCTTACTGTCAGATTTGCATATATCTTACTGCACAGATTTGCATATATCTTACTGTCAGATTTGCATATATCTTACTGTCAGATTTGCATATATCTTACTGCACAGATTTGCATATATCTTACTGCACAGATTTGCATATATCTTACTGCACAGATTTGCATATATCTTACTGTCAGATTTGCATATATCTTACTGCACAGATTTGCATATATCTTAATGTCAGATTTGCATATATCTTACTGTCAGACTTGCATATATCTTACTGCACAGATTTGCATATATCTTACTGTCAGATTTGCATATATCTTACTGTCAGATTTGCATATATCTTACTGCACAGATTTGCATATATCTTACTGCACAGATTTGCATATATCTTACTGTCAGATTTGCATATATCTTACTGTCAGATTTGCATATATCTTACTGTCAGATTTGCATATATCTTACTGCACAGATTTGCATATATCTTACTGTCAGATTTGCATATATCTTACTGCGCAGATTTGCATATATCTTACTGTCAGATTTGCATATATCTTACTGCACAGATTTGCATATATCTTACTGTCAGATTTGCATATATCTTACTGTCAGATTTGCATATATCTTACTGCACAGATTTGCATATATCTTACTCTCAGATTTGCATATATCTTACTGTCAAATTTGCATATATCTTACTGCACAGATTTGCATATATCTAGCTGTCAGATTTGCATATATCTTACTGCACAGATTTGCATATATCTTACTGTCAGATTTGCATATATCTTACTGCACAGATTTGCATATATCTTACTGTCAGATTTGCATATATCTTACTGTCAGATTTGCATATATCTTACTGCACAGATTTGCATATATCTTACTGTCAGATTTGCATATATCTTACTGCACAGATTTGCATATATCTTACTGCACAGATTTGCATATATCTTACTGCACAGATTTGCATATATCTTACTGCACAGATTTGCATATATCTTACTGCACAGATTTGCATATATCTTACTGCACAGATTTGCATATACCTTACTGCACAGATTTGCATATATCTTACTGCACAGATTTGCATATATCTTACTGCACAGATTTGCATATATCTTACTGCACAGATTTGCATATATCTTACTGCACAGATTTGCATATATCTTACTGCACAGATTTGCATATATCTTACTGTCAGATTTGCATATATCTTACTGTCAGATTTGCATATATCTTACTGCACAGATTTGCATATATCTTACTGCACAGATTTGCATATATCTTACTGTCAGATTTGCATATATCTTACTGCACAGATTTGCATATATCTTACTGTCAGATTTGCATATATCTTACTGTCAGATTTGCATATATCTTACTGTCAGATTTGCATATATCTTACTGTCAGATTTGCATATATCTTACTGCACAGATTTGCATATATCTTACTGTCAGATTTGCATATATCTTACTGTCAGATTTGCATATATCTTACTGTCAGATTTGCATATATCTTACTGTCAGATTTGCATATATCTTACTGCACAGATTTGCATATATCTTACTGCACAGATTTGCATATATCTTACTGTCAGATTTGCATATATCTTATTGCACAGATTTGCATATATCTTACTGCACAGATTTGCATATATCTAGCTGTCAGATTTGCATATATCTAGCTGTCAGATTTGCATATATCTAGCTGACGTTATAATTATTGAACAGGCTTAAAGTTAATTTCTGTGCATTTCTTAGACAGTGACAGGCCAATAAAACGCGAGTTTTTGTGCTGAGAAAGAAAAACATATACACGTTTTAACGCATGCGCACCAAGTGAAGTTTCAAATCAACAGGATCATCAGTACCGTCTGATCTAGATTTTCACTTATCGCATCTTGATGAGAAATAACATATTGAATCTACAGTGAAGATGCTGATCGGACTGCAAGGATGTGACGGCTGCTCTGGATCTACACTACTTTCCCGCGCAATAAAGGTACATCTATGTAAACTTTTTAAAATGCACTGTTTTCTATTTCATTGATTTCTGTTACAAAATACTACGGCAGATATAAAACAAATTATAGTGCAGATTTGTTTTACACTACACACTAAAAGTAATATTTTGTTAAACAATTTATTTAATGCTTACTATCATATTTTTGTGTGCCATTATCCTCATATACTTCATTTATATTAGTATCAAAACTTAACCAAATAAAGCTCTTCACAAGATTTCATACTATAGAATTCAAATGCCAAAAAAAAACAGTTTCAACCGAACTCAAATAATACCTAAAAAGTGCACTATGCATGTCAGGAATGGCCACATCCAGAAGACACAGCCTCCCACAGGCAGCCATTAGGATATTTTCAGCATTATTCTCTTACATTTATAGTTATACGTATATGCATTAACAATTAATGGAGAACCAAAAATGGTTTGGGCATCCAGTTTTAACGTCATGATAATTGTTTGCCTTTCCCTGAATCACATAATGCATTTTGTGCATGTCTGATTACTAAAAGAAGTAGATAATGGTATTGTTATGTAAAAAAAGTTTAAATACATATAAAATAAGAAATAAAGAGAATGTTTATTTTAAAATGATGAAAAATATATATTTCATTAAAAGTTTGACAAAACACGGAGAGGAAAACTATCCACGGGTGCAATTTCTTGAGTAAAAACGCCGTTTTTATGCATATAAACACTTGGGAGATAGGTGTATTTTGCTTTTTGATGTTTTCCTGCCTTCCCGCATAACAAACCCTTTCCCCACCTAAATATTTTATTGACACTTCTTATCATATTACAAAGCTTTATATAAGCAATGATAGTGCCTCTAGCTGGGAGCGAACCCGAACCGTCACGGCGACAGCGCTTAGCTTTTTGTTTTGTTTTAATTAAGATGTAATGTTGTTGTTTTTATAGAATTGTTTTGTTATTGTTATTTTATTATATTTTGTTAAGAAGGCCATATTGTAAATAAGATTGGCATCCTTTTGTTTAAACTTAATATGTAACCTTCTAAAAATAAAGAATTTATTATTATTATTATTATTATTATTATTATTATTATTATTATTATTATTATTAGCCCTGCAATTCCTGCGAGGCAACCGATTGAGCTAACCGGGACAACCCCAAAAAAGAATGATCGGATAGCCCTGATAATATTATACGTTACAATCACTGCATGACATCGGTAACGGGTTATTTTACTGATAACAGTACTGACTATATATACGGGGAGACTTTTTACGGCCGCCACACTGCACAAATAGTGCTACTGTGAATTTCAAATGATAGTGCCTCTAGCTGGGAGCGAAACTGAACCGTCACGGCGACGGCGCCTAGCCCTGCAATTCCTGCGACGCAACCGATTGAGCTAACCGGGACAACCCCAAAAAGGTTGATCGGATAGCCCTGATATACGTAACAATCACTGCATGACATCGGTAACGGGTTATTTTACCGATAACAGCACTGACATAAGATATCTGACAATTAAAGAAATAAACTAGATGAAATAAAAAGTAAAACAAATACAGCTTTTAACATGTTTAAAGCTTTTTCGAATTGCAGGGCTAGGCGCTTTCGCCTTGGCGGTGCGGGTTCGCTCCCATGTAGAGGCGATATCATTTTTAGGTTGGTTTGTTGTATGGGAAAGGGAGGCACCATCTATCCTCGATTTCAATCCACTTATATAACTATAGGTGCTTCCTATTACGGGGAAAGCTTGTTTCTTTATACCTATTAAACTACAAAATAAATATAACTTACATGTGTTGCGCTTTACGGAATTATGGCATTATGACACTAGGCGAGGAAGCCATGACCCATAGAGACTGTATCAGATATGAAATCAAAACAAGGAATACTTTATGGCCCATCAAACCAATATTTTGTGTGTGTGTTTTTTTTTCAAAAGCTACCAGCAAGTATTACCAAAGAGGAAATTTGCAAATTTATAGAACCAATTCAGGCTTTACCTTCGCACCAGGCCCTATTTCACGTGCATTTAAAACATGGAACAGCGGGTAGCACGTAAACGTTGATCTTTTTGAAAGAAGACACTGTCGTTTTTAATTGGTAACAAAATTGTAATTAAAACAGCATCTAGGTTAATATTTTATGTATATTTTGTTGCAGATTGGAATGAATTAACACATTCTAGAGAGTTTGTATTTGATTCAGTTGATCACATTTTTGTCATTATAATTTCTGTGTGTGTGTGTGTGTGTGTGTGTGCGTGCGTGCGTGCGTGCGTGCGTGCGCGCGCGCGCGTGCGTGCGTGTGTGTGTGTGTGTGCGTGCGTGTGTGTGTGTGTGAGCGTGTGTGTGTGTGTGTGTCTGTCTGTCTGTCTGTGGTTCACATATACTGGAATAGTTGTTGTGTTATTATGGTCAGTTTCATAACATTTTTTGTTGACTGGTTGTTGTAGAAACAGTTCCACATTTACTGCTTCCTATACAATGATTTTTTTAACAATCTTTGAATGTAAATGGGCAGTTATGTGATAAATGAACAAAATTTTAATTTAAATGTTATCTGTGTGTTTCTCTGTTTTTGAATGTGTATTATTTGAACCTAACTGAAGTTTTAGGTGTAGACTGTCACTGTGTTCATTTACAAAGCACATGATATTTTGAAATGTTTAAAGCATATTCTTTGACAGTAAAAAGTATCCTTAATGATTTACACAAAATTTTTAATACATACTTCTGAAAACAGACTATATCTTGTTATCTATCAAATATTGAAAATTGCAAAAAAGAAGAGTAAAACATGTTACATTTATGTTTGTATTTATATTTGTGTTGGAGTGTTTGTATTTATATTTGTGTTGAAAAACCAGGATACTTACTCTTCATTTTATTAAAAAAATCTCTAATCATTCATGAAAATGTCTGTGAGTAACGCTTTTGAGAATTCTCTTTTAAGTAAAAATTATTTTTGTATTGCCAACGCAGCGCTTGGTTCTATCTTCCAACAGACTACCGCGATAGTGCGGATACCGCTTTTTAGACTGTAAAATCAATGTTTCGGTGATCTCCCCTTTAATGGTGACGGGTTATTGGTTTTTCATTTTAAAACAGACTTCGCGGTTCGCCTCCGGCGGCTTTCCCCGTATTACTAAATCGGATATTAATATATTAGAATGTTGTCATTACCAAGAAAGTTAACTCAAATGACGTCGTAAACATTAGAAAAATTGTCAGCCCTTACAGCAAAGCCTACTGTTTACTGTTGCCTAATTCTTGTAGACTATAGCAGTTAATACGAGTCCATTTTAATAACATGTTTGGGATACTCAGAAAAGGGTTTAATATAGTATAATTAGCCATTGTTTGGACTACAATGAGACCGAATTATACCTGTTTCAGGTTACTGTACTTGGCGTCCGAAATTCGTTCGAAAAACAATGAAAATTTTATCGATTTTTTAAAAATGATATTGCTCATACAGGGCATCAAACCCGTACCAACGGCGACAAAGCCTAGCCATGTAAATCCGAGCACGCTACCGATTGATAACCCCAAAAGGCAATCCTGATAAACGAAATAATTATTACTTGACATTTGTAACATATTATTTACTGATAACAGTACTCACTATATAATTATGTGATACATAAAATAATAATATGAACTTAAATTATTTAACTCGTCATCTTAATTTATTTAAAACTCAACAAAAGTCTCATTTTACAAAATATATGCCGATCCAAATTATTAGTATCCTCTGACAAAATTGAGTAAATTTATCTATGCGTAGGTTTAACTTTCCACCATTCTCAATTTTAATTAAATAGACAACGTATAGCTTTTAAATTTATTCCTCCAAAATCCTAAGCATACGTGATAAGGCAGGCTAAATACAATGACAATACTATGCTTTCTTTGTATACTTCTTGAAATATTTTTGACTTAAACAATTCTTTTAAACATAATTGCACTGACCTGGAAGTCAACACATTGTGTTTAACATGGATTGTGTGATTGATTTGTAATTATGTACACTGATCTGCACAATCTATTTAGGGATTTTGCAATATTGTGTAATAATCTGCACCCCTAATTAGGGTAGTTCTCTACGAACAATACAAAACTTAACAGATATATAGTCTTTCAGCGGCGGATCCAGGATTTCAGCAAGGGGGGTTCAAGTCAGCGAGTCGTATATTTTAACAGTGTCAATATGCAACTGAGCTTATACATCAGTCTTTCGGACACTTCCAGGGTTCTCAATAAATAATGTTTGTTAAAGACCCAATGAATATTTAGAATCCTATATTGAACTAATCTAGGGGGTCTGCCGGCCTGCTTACCCGAAAAATTTTGAAAATTTATATGCCAAGTCCTGCATTCTGAGGAGTTTTGTGGGAAATGTATAGCAGGTTTTGAACTACTGCTTGTCTTCATACTTGATTTTAACTATTTCTGTGTGAGCATTAATGATGCAATTATAAGCACTCAGATTTAAATACTCTGCCTCATTATCTGAGTCTAGATATGCGACTTACAATGTTTCAACTCAAGAAGTTGATAATAAGAGGAAAAATATGCTCGAAATGGCTAAGTTCAGGATTCCCAGTTTCTGGTCAATACTTTCGCCAGTTGGAAAATGTTTAAGACATTTTAGATTCACTAATACCTGTCTGTGGTGGAACGGGGAACAGAGAAAAAACTAGCTGTAAGATACTTCTGGTTTCCTACTGGACCAAAGTATCGAACTAATCTTTTGCATCATTTTGCATAAAACAAATTTATGAACGTTAATGTGCCCAGTCCATAGTCAACTTTTAAAAGTGATGACTTTACTTTATAAGTAAAGTAAACACTGTGTATGGAGAAAAAAAAACAACATCCCATTTATTTTACTTCTGAAATTATACGTTGACGTGGAAACTCTTTATTAAAGTTAGGAAATTAGAGGGTTACTTGAGTTGTTTTATGTATTTTAAACAGCTTAACTACCATAGAATAGAAAGAAACTTCCTCTCTAGGTATCAGAACTCGGCGAATAATCGGCTGGTTTCCATCACAGTCCTGTCAAAATTTTTCATAATAATAAAATATTTTGTTATCAAAAACTTTAAATCTACAAACAATTTTGAATTAGTGTATATAAGAAGTCTCATAATCAATTTATATCGTTTTAGTTAGAAATAATTTGGAAAAAAAAACGGTGCGATGCCAACAAACTCTTCGTAGGATATAAAGTACATTTAGGCCGGGGATTTTTTTACTTTTGAATGCTTTATTTTAATGAACAGAGTGAAATTTGTTACCTACTGAAGCACTGTCCAATGAAGGGATTGCCACACTCCTCCCAATTCTATTCATCAATAAAAAGAAAATTATCAAAATCTCAATAACGGCAAAATGCTGTTTAATGAAAGTTTGCACAAATGTATGTTATTAATGTATCTTTTTGTACATGTTTTTAAGAGGACCATTTGTAAGAATGGCCATGCCAAATATGTTATCCTCTAAAAATAAAGAATTTATTTTTATTATTATTATTATTATTATTATTATTATTATTATTATTATTATTATTATTCAAACTAGCTTTCTTGTATTGCAATTATAAGCATAAGAATGAATGCAACTCTTTATGCCACAGACTCTAACTGCAAATTTTAGTAAGTTGCAAAAGGTCCTGTGATTTATCAAATGTCGATGACGATAGATTGGGGGACGCAAGAAACGTGCAATACTAAGTTTTCCCTTGATTAACAATTGACTTCATTGTTGTTTTAAGCAGATTGGTCGCATACAGTGGCAAGTGTGCAGGGATGCGAAGTTGTTTATTGGCATTAAGTTGATTAATTTATATTGGAAAAAAAACAAGAAAACACTGTTCCCAATACAGTACCCACAAAATTGTGCGATTTGTCTGTATAATTCTACACTTTGTCTGTTGTTACTATGTAACCTTGACGTAATAAAGTTTGTTGTTGTTGTTGTTGTTGTTGTTGTTGTTGGCAATGCACAGGTTAGAATTGAGAGCAATTAAATTGCGTGAATTTCAAGTTTTGACACACGAGACCATCAAAGAGGCCGCATTTTCGTCGTAAAATTTAACCATTTTGTACCAAACTTGTTGTCCATTTCTTTCGGGAAACCATTAATATTGATTGGTATCCACAATTTTTGAACACCGAACCACCCGGGACAAAAAAATCGGGGAAATTACGGGGGTTCGTCCGAACCCCCCGAACCCCCCCTGAATCCGCCACTGGTCTTTGTTAACTTTGTGCATACATGTAATTGTAAAAAGTTTTTAGCATAAAAAGTGTTTAAAGGAGAATAATCACTTTTTTGTAAGAAATATGACTAAATTGTCTTAAAACTATGTTTAATTTATTTTATAAGTTTTACAGTAACATGTATTTGTTGTTTTCAGCGTAAAACAACTTTTCTATCAAATAAGCGTTATGTTCCTTTTATTACATACTCTTCTGGCTCAAAACAAATTTAATTACACTAATTTGCTAAAAAACAAAAATTAAGTCAACAATATGGTGAACATAAAAACTGTGATAACAACAGTAACACATTACTAAATTTATAAATGACGTACGACTATATACTCTTTTATGCAATATAAATCATGAAAAGAACATCCTTTCATTTTGTCTATCTGCTTCACCCAGCGAACAGAATATAACACATAATTTGTTTCACAAATGTATAAATGATACATGTGCTGAAATAATAAAGCTGTATATATAATTCGCTCATAAATTCATAAAGATGCACTTAATCAACAAACAAGTAATACAAAGTAGCAAAAAATATTGCGAGCCCTTTCGCGACGGTTGTAAACAAGAAACAGTAGAGGAAATCATCAGTTACGATATGGTGATGATTCTATTATTACGATAGGGCGATACTCTGTAGTTCCATGATGTCGACATCGTTTTGTCGCCGACAATCAGAACATGTTATGACGCGTTAGGATCAATTTCTAACAAGGTAGTCATTAAACCGTTACAACATATCTTGAGTTGTCTACTAAATCGTCACAATCTTTTACAGCAGAGGTAGCTAACATTGAAGGCATTCTGACAGCTGAAAATACAGAAAAAATACTTATTTGCGCCAATATTCCAATATAAAATGGTAAAAACTTAATGTCTGGACAAACAAAACGCAGTCTTTTATTTGTCGACACTGAATATATAATCTTGAGTCGGCGACAAAACCAGTAGGGGAGACCGGGGCTAGTACGGCCCCATTTTTAAAAACATGCAATTTTTTAATGAATTAAAAATGTAATTCTCAACAAATTTTCATCAAAAGTTAAGAAATTATATGGGCTTGATTACCCCTGAAATTTAAATGACGTTTCTCTTTGAAAGAAATGGTAATTGGTTTTCGTAGTCATAAGGTCAACCTGGCAAAACTCACCCCGACATTGGGGCAAGTTTGGTTACCCCCTGGGGCATGTTCGGCCTTCGGGCAGATTTTTAAAAATTGTTTTCATGTAGACTTAAAAATATAAGAAGCATAATGTACAAAAATGTGGGCTCAGTAATCAACTTTTATGAACAATAATTTTTAATATGTTTTATATATAACTGGTTATGTAATAAACGTATATAAATCTGCGTGGGTGCATGTGCATTTAGTGTGTTCGAGCACAGAAACCTGAATTTCCATTAGAAAACATCCAGACACCACATACATGACATTTCACCCTATATGCTTATATATTTGTAGGTAGGCATATAGGGTAAAATGTCATATATATGATATCTGGATGTTTTCTGTTGGAAATTTAGGTTTCTGTGGAAGAGAACGTATTTGTGTTCGTGTTGGTTGTTGTTGTACTGTTCTAACTCCTTTTATGTAGACGTCTAGTGTCTCGGAATAACTATGTTTACTTTTATAAGTTCGCACCATGGTTAGGTATGTGCCAAAATATATAAAACAAGTCGTAATAATTCTTTAAAAAATACATTGAATATGTCGGTGTGGAGCTCAGAATGAGAATCCTACCTTTCATAATATACCATACAGCTAAAACATAAAATCTGCTGCATATAATGGTGTAACTAAAATAAGAAAGGACGTTTTTCAAGCCAAAACAGGTTTTATCTAATCTGTGATAGTAAATACACTTCATTTTAAAAACACACAAAGTTTTCATCAAGACAATAATACTATTCTGGAGAAAAGGGGATATTTGGGTATAAGCCGAACATGCCGTTGTCCCGAAAGCCGAACTAGCCTCTTGCTAACTACTCGTATTTATAAACATCACGTGATGCCTGCGTGTAAAGTTTTAAAGATGAAAAGAGCAAGCTGTGACATAACTGAGGAATGTTTTAGCATGTTGCATATGTAATAATAATAATCTTATTTTGAAGCAACTCGTGGCAAATAAAACCTCAAATTATTGTGAAAATTTAACTTAACAGTCAAAACAGCCAAGTTTCCTTCACAAAATCGAAAATTTTGTTAATATAGTCGCCATTATGTACATAACAACATTAGTTTCGTTATAAGTGACGTTACATTATCAACTCGCGCTCTGAATCTTATTTTTTATACTTAAAATGATAATGTGCCGAACATACCCCGGGGCCGGACTAACCCCGGTCTCCCCTACATGTACTTAGGTCGTCTACTTTTAATTTCTTGTGTAACAGAGTATCGCTTCTGTGATTACGTCGATGCTGAATTTTCTTTAGAAAGTTTTGATGTTTCAAATATAAATTTGTTTGTGTTTGATATTATATAACAATGAAAATGATCAGTCCTATTGTACTACAAACAAGAAATATCTTCAAAAAAAATAAACGGCGTTGATGGAAAATATTTATATATACACGTATATAAGAAAGAAAGAAATACAGAGAGGCGAAGCAGACACAGTTTAGTTATTTTTTTTTACTTGTTATAGCTGTTGACGAACCCTCCCTGCCTTCTTAGTATGACCTAGAGATTAAGCGACCGAATCATGACAACTCATAAATTCATTGAAAGTGTCTTTCAAAAAAAATGTTCAAGCTGTTGCAACAATTTCATACAGTGAAAACAAGTCGATTAAAGAAGCAATGTCTTACATCAAGTCTTGATCTACATTTATTCAGTTTCAATAAAATACCTCTTGTAGAGTTAGAACTCAAGATGAATGATTGTCCTTGAAATTTAATAAAAATAAATACAAACTGCCTGTTACAAGAGCGAAATCTACCAACTTTTACGTAAATTAACTTTAAAAAAAGTATCCGTCCTGAGTATTGAACCCGGGGCCTTCGTTTTGTGAGGCGAGATTGTCATCCACTACACTACAATGAACTTGTTTTTTGTACTTGAAATTAACAATCAGTATCAAAGGAACTAGAAAGGAACCAGAAAGAACTAGAAATATCTACACTTCTCTTTCGTTTTACACTGTGTAAACTTGTATGCAAGTGTTTACCTGACACCCAAGAATATTCCATATAAAATTGTATTTAAGCTATCAATATTGACTTAACTGGTTATTTAAATCGTAAATATGTTTTTTTTCTCCAATACAACACCCACTAACAACCAATCGAAATAATCTATTTGATTTTTCCGCTGCATAATAATAAAAATCCCACTAGATACCTCTCCACCCTGCTAGATGCCTCTCTGGTGTAAATAGCTACCAATCGAAATAGTTTATTTCATTTTCCCACTGCATAATAAGAGAATACGAGTATTATTTACAACATTTCATTGGTCGAAAAACTAGGTCAAAAGTGAGCTTAGACAGCTAACGCCGAAAAACACACACCCTTGTTGGGCAAATTTCCACTCTAGGGTAAGCCGATATAAGTTTATTTAAAATTAAAGATACTCTGTCTTCAAAATCAAATCGTTAACAGAATATGCAATCATCAATGATAAATATAAAAGTTACATACCCCTGTAAATCTAAAAAGGTCACATGAAAATATATGCATCAGTACTACAACAAATCAATGTGCCTGTATGAAAACAAATTCGTTGTCAATGTCAACTCTTGTTTAACCTCATATGAACGTTTAAGGTTAAAAATTGACCTTTCTGACAACCTTTTTGATATTTACAATCAACATTTTAACTTTTTTTATTCACATGGCACAGATATTCTCACTTTTATTTATTGAATTGTTATCAGAAACCATGGCTCAGTTTCAAATTCCAAGCCATGAAAACCCATACCATCGGTTAGTTTGAAAATTTTAACATTCTATTTAACTTTTTGTTATTTAGAATAAACATTTCAATATTTCTTTCTCATGACACATTTATTCTTACTTTTATTGTGGTGTCATTATACTGTTATCTTAAGTCATGGCGCAGTTTCAAATTCCAAGCCCTCAAAACCCATTCTTTATACTATCGATATTTTTTTTCATTCTGGCTTTGTTATTTACAATGAACTTTTCAACGTTTACTTTCTCAGGACACATGTTTCATAGCATTGATATCTGAATCGTGGCACAGTTTCAAATTTTAAACACATCCCATACATTGGATTGAACCGACGAAGATTCATATCATCGATTATTTTTATCTTCTTATTGTCCTTTATATATCGCCAAAAAGTATGAATGCCCTTTACCGAATCCACGCTAACAGTAACAGACTGGTTCTGATTAAGAAGACTGTTCACAAACCTGATCCAAGTGGACTGACTCATAGCTACCATATAAAGTGTTATAAATTTTAGATTTCTCATACCGCAGATCATCCCCAGAGCTTTATCCTCTATTGCCACATGTATAAGTTCAATTTTCTGAAGATTAGAACAACTACACACATCCTCATTTATTTGTTTGGTAAAAAAAATTTCCCTAGTTAAACAAATTGAATATTCAATGTTTCCACTAAATGTCAGTGATGTTAGTTTTGAAGCATTCCTTACAGCATGAATAACATCTTTGCTGTCTGTGATCACAGTAGTCAGATTTGCTGTATTGACAGATTTAATGTGAACGTTATTGGTGTCTGTAATTTCGAAAACCTGTAAATAATTGTGAGCAGAAAGATCAATGACACACGTATCATGACGTAAATTGTCATCTTTTAAGTCATTTCTAAATTTCAAGCAGTGACGCAGACGTAGGACATTCAAGGTAACATTCCTGGATATAAAATATCCCAATTTTGGCGTTGTCCTAATGCTGGACAGTTCTATATGTCTTAGATTTGGAATACCGACTCTTCGTTTTAATATTTCTTTGACGTCATTATATTTGTACCTCCCGTTTTAATGAACTCAAGCTTCTTTGTATCAATGTTTATAAATTGTATACACTTAGCACAATTAGTGTTTATAAGCTGTAACTGGTGAAGTTCAAGCAAATCGATAACAATTAACCCATCGATATCTTTACCAAACGTAGGTGTAACGAACTTAATTTTTCTAATGGAATGTGTTTTTGAAATGTGTTGTGATAATGCAGTAATGAACGTTCTGGGAAAATCTGCGCAGTCCAAATCTATTGCAACAGTCTGTAAGTTACAACATTTGGCGACGTCATTCTGATAAAAGTCTAATCTTGTTAGACCAACCTCGTCTACAAAAGACAAGTGAAGCACTTTCTGTGGAATAACATACTGTATCAAAGCTGTGTCTTCATTGTCTACAGTATAATGTAATACCAAATCAAGAACTGGTACCTTACATAAAACTGTATCACCTTTCCGGCTACATTCGAAAAGACAGTTCTTTATTAATTTATGCACGTTTAGTGTCGTGCTAACGTAATCATCTTTGACAGGCAGTAAAAATTCTTTCTTTAAAAAATGGTCTCTAAGCATGGAGTAGTTTACATCACGTTGTGCAGTTCGATATATGTGCTCACAAACATTGAGAAGTATTTCTGTATCCAGACCGCATAACATCCGTAATAGCACTCCTAGCTGTAAAATATCCTGAACTGAAGAGAAGCGTCTGAACAATTGTTCTAAGATGTCTTCATTTTGTGGTTGGTGTGTAACATCAGGGGATTGTATTGGTCCCGCTGTTAAGCGGGCAAACAAGGACCGTACCTTTCTAAAGATGCCTTTGTTTCCAGTTTGTTCGGTATCATCAGGGTTTGCTATTCTAATGTGACTGGCAATGTACAGCGCTGCAAAATACTCCTGAAAAGATGCATGGGTGAAGGCAAACTGCGTTTTTTGTTTGGTGTTATTTTGACAGTTGTCTTCATTTAGCAATCCGATTGTCAGTATCATATCGATAACATCATCATCAAGTCCATCTCGGTTCAGCTTAGCACGCCCGAATGACATTTGTGAGTCTGCATTTTTCTCGGGAACTAATAAGTCAAAAGCTATTTTCCCTAAAATAAACAACAGATTGCGATGTAACCAACAAGCGTCGTATTGCATCAGTTGTCTTGGTAAATGTAAATCAGCAGAAATATGACAAGAACTGATTGTCCTTAATTTATTTTGATTGCCCTTCTCCTCAGTCCATTTCAGAGCAATATTAACAAGACTGCTATAATTATCACTCAAACAATTTCCTACATCGATGTCATTTGCTAACATCCAAATAAGTTGTTGTAACAAAAATGGTGTTTTCTCAATTTTGTCGACTTTCTGAGCATTTAGCTTACCAAGTACAATGTCTTTGTTTGACTTCTTTGATAAAGATAGATATTTTTCCGTCATTTCATTAACTGATTTAGCAGGTATACCCCATATCGTTATTTTCAGATCAAATTCAGTGAATGCAATATTTAAAACACCTGGCGCTGATGGTCGTGACGTCGTCAGGATTGTTACTTCTTTAATATCTTCTGAATATGGAAGACTGTCCGTGACATGCTGAGGTCGTTGTTCGTCACTATTTGGCGTCCATTCGTCCAGGCCATCCGCCAATATTAAACATTTTTCTGGTACATTCTGTAAATTATCGTCCAATATTTCTTCTGGAATTTCATCCTTATAATACCAGAGAATCATTTCTCTTAATCTGCCGCCCTTTTGGAGCCTTCGAAGAGGTAGATAAAATAGAAAATCGAATTGCTTCATTGTCTTGATATTTCCAGTTTTTTCATTTGCATTCTTGTCAGATTGTACGGATCTGCACCAATTAAGTATCATCATTTTGCAAAAAGCACTTTTACCACTTCCAACTTCCCCTAGGAGATAAATTCTTCGCATTCGGTAACCGTCTAACTGAAATATACTCTCGTAGGACGTCAAGGAAACGGTGCGTTTTTCATTCAGATTCGAGGGTTTTTCATTCTTTTCTGTTTCTATGTTAGGTTCTACGTAAACCTCGTCAATGTCGACTACGTTCTCCCTCGTCTTTAATGGACTAACAGAAGTTTTAACATAATGCTTCTGTAGATGATCTGCGAGCGTAAGACGAGCATCTGAAACCAGCAGAGTGTGTGATTTTATTAACATTTCCATTAAGGGGACGGAATCATGCATATTGGATGGAGTAGTGAACACACTTTTAAAGGAATTTTTCATACAAAGTTAGGTTAATTTAAAAATAAAATTTTACAATATAAGTACACAGAATATTTTTTGTGTATATTGAAAAAAAGCCTTCAAATCGAAAGGTAAAAACAAATGAATTTTATAGGTGAAAGCATTTACATCCAATCACATTACTGGAGATTATATTAGCAAAAGCTTATTAATATATCCAATTATTAATTAACAAAAATAATATTGACACAATATGTACAATTTAATCCACCTTATACGAATTGCACTCAATTCATATGAAATCTCAAGTGGGCCAATACAAGATAACCTGGGCCAATACAGGTTTTACTGGGCCAAAATGAGATTGCATGATTCTGATTGGATAATGAACTGGTCCAATATGAATTGAATCACTTCCTTTTAAAAACAAAAATGCCGCCATTTTGGAAATTCTAACTCATTTTTATGGATAAAAAAGGTAATAGATACTATGACTTCGGGAACAAGAGGTGCAGTTACGCAAAGCGGCAGAGGATAAGTCTATGTTGCTGATTTTGGTGATATCTTTCTGTGTAATAAAAATCTTCGAGTTTATCTAACTCGCTAGTATAACAACAACGCGGATGTCTGCAGCAAGAATTCTTGTAACTAAAATACAGTGAATTTTAAAGGATTACTCTTGATATGAGCAAGTGTATTCGGCATAACTTTGCAAATAGGATCAAAGCTCAGTTTGGATAACCTACAGACATGTTAAATTGAGTATTATGATGACCATATATGCGGAAATCATAGATGCAATGTGCCAGAAAACTAAACTTTTTTTGGATATACATATTTGGATAATAACAAAATTTAAACTGGATGAACAAAAGAGTTAGCTGCCACAGTGTGCAGTAATGTTCAGGATGTTTTTGTATTCATATTCAAAACAAAACAACCTGCATATCTGCATCTCCTTGGTAGCTTATACCAGCCAGGTCACTACTGTAGACCGATTGAAGATTGCCAGACATTTGAATCGGAGTTTACACTTCATCTCTTCATGCCGGTAAATTAGCTATTTTAAAGTATAGAACTAGGAATATTGTGTTAATTAATAAAATTGTCATTAATCAAGTGAATTCCTATTGGCCTTGTTATTGGGCCTCGGGCAGTCACATTAGCCCTCGGCCTTCGGCCTCGGGCTAATTCACTTGATTAATAACAGTATATTGCAATATGTTGTTGAGATAATACGGAGATGAAAAGCCAAATTAAAGAATTTCGAGAAAGATTTCCAACATGTATCTCTCCAGGTTCATTGTCAAATATTTTGCTGTATCATTTTAAAACCATACACTAATACTCATTGCCCGCGCAACAAAAGCGAAGAAATATACACTGTATTTATGTTTGATGCTCAATTTATAAAAAAGAATGATTCATTTACGTAGCAAAGAGACATTCTAACAACATGGAAATATCGTTTGCGAAAACTTTAATAGCTGTATGAAACGTATAGAAAATACCAATCGTGTAAACATTTAGCACAATATGTTCAAGTCATCTTTGACGGGAGTCTTCCTTTAATTTCTTACAGTAAGCCTTCAATTTCATTTTTTATTAACCTCAACAACATATTGTAGGTAGATATATTCACAAGCTTTTGCGCTTGCTATTTTTGTTCAATTGATCTTAAATATTATGAATGTATGCAAATGCTTACACCAATAAAATTCACTTGTGTTTATGTTTTGAGCTGTAGGTTTTTTTTCAATATATGAAGGATATTTGTTTTTACCAGTGTAAGATAGAAATATATTTCACCGAGTGAGCTCCGGAATTCGTAATTTCACGAGTGGCGAAGTCACAAGTTAAAATAAATAATTCCGGAGATCACGAGTGAAATATATTTCTATCTTTCACTGGTAAAAACAAATTTCTTTTTATTTTATGCTTTAAATTCACATTTTGCGTGAATTGGACAGACAGGTTGCATGAAATGGCGCCAAAAACGTTTGTGTATGACGTTACGTCATGGCATCATATATGTAAACTTAAACCCGTTTTCTAAGCGTTCTCATTCGGAATATTGTGTGCGTTTGGGTTCCAACGCTAAACACAGTGAAAATAAAAATGATATTCTACTCTTTAAAACAATGAAATACCACTTTTATTTCACTGAGAAAAGTCTATATTTCAATGGAAAGCGTAAAATAAACAGAGGATATTTGTTTTACCAGCGTAAAATAGAAATATATTTCTCCGAGTTAGTTCCGAAATTGTATTTTCACGAGTGGCGAAGAAACGAGTGAAAATACTTAATTCCGAAGTTCATTAGTGAAATATATTTCTATCATACACTTGAAAAAAAATCTTTTTATGTTATGCTTTTAGTGCATAATTTGTGTGAATTGGACAGAAACATTGCTTGAAATGGCGCCAAAAACGTTTATCTTTTACGTTGGCATGACGTCATATGACCAAACTTAAGCCCTATTAGTAAACGTTAGTAAACGTTCTCATTCGGAATGTTATGTGCGTTTGGGTACCAACGTCACAAGACAGTGAAAGTAAAAATGATATTCTACTTCTTGTATACAGTGAAATACCACTTTTATTTCACTGGAAAAATGATACAATTCACTGGAAAGCATTAAAAAGTGAACTTGACGTTAGTATATTATTTGAAATTCAAGTTAGTCTTAAACATTCAGGGTTGTTGAAAATTCATGTTATTAAGTTAAAATTTTGAGTTGGATTTAGAAACAACAAACGCTCTACCCAATCGGCTTAAATGATTATATTTATCAAGAAGGCAAAATTTCAAAAATATTCTGATTTCGATATTATTTATATGCTTGAAATACGAAAACGAAAATCGAGGCAAGGATAAGGACTAAAAGTAACAATAAATCACGAGTTCATTGGTCCAGTCATGACCTTCAAACGATTTTAAAACAATCTTGCAAACAATTTTAAAACAATCTTGTAGACACGTTATGCTTTCACGTGACTTCTCTTTCTATACATACTATTCTGTAAGTTTCCAGAAATTGGATGAGGAAGATGATGGTATTGTTATAAGAAATCACCCTTTTATGAAGTTGCAAGGCTTACTCAGTGTTACACGCGGCATGTTCTCAGAACACATATTGACCTGGAATCTGATATTTGAAGATAATTCCTGAACATTTCTTACCTCTTTGGTTGCACGACGGTGGCAGGGTTTAAGAGTTCATGAAGGTTTATAGGGAAATCTTTTTATAAAAGAACCTAGAAGGTCGATTTTACTCCAGGTGCCTCGGTCTCGGTAAGTTTATTAAGTACCCACCCCTTTGGCTTTTCAATGCTATTAGCTTCTTATGTTTATATGTTTGTGTACTTTTGCATGCAACATTGTTGAGCTGATGGGTAGGTTGGAGTTATTTTACCAAGACAGCTTGTACTTGTTTTGTGATATGAGAACTTATTTTTGTTAAGCCACTGACCGTTCCAAGGCGGTAACCCCAAGGGTTCTCTTTTCCGAAATTTTGTTTGTGGCGTCTTATTTGAATTGACATACTTTTAACAAACATGCTCTCTCTTCCTCTCTTTTGCTGCGTGGGCAGGCTGTGTTTTATAAGTGTGGCGATTCCTTATAAGCATATTTCATTTTTTGTTTTAAATATAGGAATTGTTTTAGATTTTATTGACCTTCCTGGTATATTTAAAGAAACGACGGTTGAATCGGCTGTACCTAATTATTTTAAGAATACTGTATCACCTATCGTTTGCTAAAATAGAACAAGCTAACAAGAAACACAATTTTCAAATGCAATTAAATTACCTCTGATTTACAGATTTTGAATGATCAAATTTAAAATACTGCTATCAACCGGCCGGTCAAATCGTTTCAATTGATCTTGATATTATGAATGACTATAGAATCCGTAATTTAATTTCGATAAGTCCCGAACAGATTCCCTCGAAAATAGACTGTAATATCCTTCTTGCAGAAATTGCAGTCTTTAAACATTGTTTCAATAAATGGTACAAATGAGAACATGCAGAGCCTGATGCTATTTCTAATCGACACTCGTATATCTTTCTATCAAAGAACCATATCTTTATTAGCCCTATGACCTCGTTTTTACTTTCGTTATTTGAGAAAGGGAATTCAAGACTTTCAGAACAGATTTGTTTTAACACCTGTTGATAGGGCTTCAAATAATGTAATTATATATTGTGACGTTTATATTAATATTCAAACTGAGGAGACACATTGACTTAGAAACTGCATCAGAAAATGGTATTGTTGCTGCAGACACTCTACATATTGCAAAATCAGTGTTGAGCCAGTTCCAGTTCTTGCACATCTACTGTACAAAGGGTTTTACAAGTGAGGAAGCTATGGTTGTATTTAATTTATGTAACTCTTTCCTGTATGTTCGATTTAATCAAAAGGAATCATCACAACTATCATGATTGAATGCCTTCGCTGCGAAACTACAGCTGAAGCCCGCAGATTGTACTCAAACAGATTATCTTGTATCACTTTATTTACAAACCTAATCTTTTCTCCACTGTTATCAGCTGCTTCTTGTGTAAGTTCTTCAGGTTCTCAACATCTTTCTCCACGTTATCAAGTCTCTGTAAAAATATGCAGAGATTTTGTGAATTTTACTATATAATATTTATACATGTATGTTTGACTGTTTAACGTTCCAAATTTTACTCTTCCAAAAAATGATATAGGTAGTGTCTGTCTTCGTTTCAATATATGTTAATAAATGGACAAGCAGTGCCAATTGTCGATAATGGCTCTGACATATGAATAATGGCCCCTATATCTCGCTTCACTCTGTACTTGTCTGGGATCTTTCATTAATAAAATTATTACATCGTGGTGTCAGTGACTACGTCTTTGAGTTTATATGTGATGTCAATTAATGAATGTTTACTATTTAATTCGGTACCATTTGTTTATTTAGTTTTTACTCCAGGGAAATATTAAACGGAATTTGCTAAACTTTGCTAGAAGTGATCATTGTGGTATGAGTCTGTAAATGAAATGATTTGAGAGTGTTTCAATTCTATACCTCTGTTGCGAGCTTGCTTCTTTTTTCACCAGACTTTTAGACTAGTTATGTGAATATTATGGTGCAAATGAATGGAAAATACAAAGGAAAGAAATAAATCGGGAATACTTTACGGGTATGTAGAATTTGTTCTTATTTTACTGATGAAATGTGATGATACCACGGATAACATTTAAAAACCTAAAATTAAAATCGCAAGGCTATTATCGATAATGGCCCTGTCTGTCATAAGTTAATGCCCTGTGACCGTGAAGAACGCTTTCGGTCGTTACTTCAATGTGTTACTATTTTTAGTAACACATGTAATAAATCTACTTAAGGAAGGCTTCCCCTAATGAGCTTCGGTCGATATCGCCACAGTTCCTTCGCGGCTGTAGTTATCGTTTTTGCCCGCTGAAAAATGCAATTTTACCAAATAACACTAAGTAATTAATGTTAGTGTTTAGGTTAAAAGTTAAAATGGTTTAAGATATGTTATAGAGGACAAATATTTCAACATATAATGATTAGAAAGAAAGTATTTTTTCAAAACCCAAGTTCCGGTCACCTGACGATTTGGGAATTCCCTGCTAAGCAAACCGAAAATACAAAAACTAATGCAGGTTGAACGTGGTTTTCGAGTGAATGCTCGTAAGCTATACAATACAAAAACAACCCATTTAACAATTATTGACAGAACACAAAGTTCTACGTCAACGAATATTTGTTTTACAGAGATGCCTGTAAAAATCAGAATTTCAATTACGATCAGGTTTAAAACATGACCTGGCCGTAAAATAAAGTACGGCCCAAACAGGAAAACACGACCCCCCCCCCCCCCCATTTAATTTTTGATTTCTGAAGATATCTTCAAAATTATTTTTGCATGTCAAAGACAACCCTCGTTTGCTATATTAGAAGCATTTATTTTGATTTTTTTTTTCAACTAGAAGTCAAATAATTTTTTTTTTATAGAAGGGCCGTCTTTTGACTAAAATTTAGTCGGAAACGGAAAAACACGGTCCTACCCCTTAATTTATTTATTTTAACATGTATCTTCAAAATACTTCTTGCATATTACACAGGACCCGAAAAGCTATGCGAGAAACATTATATGTTAAAAATATCTTAATTAGGAAGTAAATTAAGGGGTATGGTCGTGTTTTCGTTTCACATGGTACTTTGAACTCCTAATAATCTTGAGTACCCGCCCTTTGGCTTTGCAATGCTATTAAATTCTTATGTTTATATGTTTGTATGCTTTTGCATGCAACATTGTTGAGCTGATGGATGGGTTGGAGTTATTTCACCAAGACAATTTGTACTTGTTTTGTAATACGAGAACCTGTTGGGGAAAGTGTGAGGTTGGTGCACCCGAGATTCTGGTTTAAACCCCAAGTGGCATTTTTTTTGCCACTGACCGTTCCAAGGCGGTACCCCTCTGGTTCTCACTTTCGTTGTTTGTTTGTGGCGTCCATTTTGAAACTAATTATTGTAATACCATGCTCTCTTTTCCTCTACTTTTTTGGCAGTGTGGGGAGGCTGTGTATGCTGGATGTGGCCATTCCTGATATGCATATTTAATTTTTTCCTAATAAATCTGCAATCTTTTGCGTTGTGTTATGGTGAGCAGTACTTGTATAATTGCAGATATCATTGGAGTGTTATAGTATATTCATCTATTAAGGTTTACATCTTTAAGATGCAGTAATAATTAGAAAAAATGATATAATTTCATTTTATATTATGTCTTCTTGCTTTCTTACCGTATAACAAACAGTGGGTTGTCATTTTCAAATCTTAATTTCTGTAGTAAACTACGGTAAAAATATTTCAAATTGTTATATTTCACTCAGTAATGATTAAAAATGATATTTATGTAATGTTTATTGATATACCTACTTTAAATTTAAAAAAAAAATGTTAATGTGACTTCGGCAATTGTGGTTTTTCGAGATTTTAAAGGAATTCCTGTATACTGTCACTGAAGTTTTTCACCAATATGATAACTATTTTACAAAAAGAAATTATGATATGAACCTTTTTAATAAGAACAATTATATCTGTAGTGAATTAATGCTTTTTGCATAGAAATTTTTTTTCAAATTTTTTTAATAAACTTTCTTGAAATCACGTACCCTTGTAATTTTCCGATACAAAAAAGGCACGTCGGGGAATAAAAAAATGTTAAAACGCAAAAAGTGTACCGCAAAAATTTGTTTAAATGTGTATTTTAATTAGATAATGCAAATACATCATAAATATTGCAAGTTTTAGTAAGTATAAAAAATTTCCCATTAAGGGAAGACTTCCTTAAAACGTAAACATCAACCAGTTATAGTTCTTAGTGATTGTTGTCTTTCTCATTACAATACAAACTACTGCGGTCATATAGATTACCATATGACTATGCATCTTTTTTAACTAATGGGGAAAGAAAAAAAACCATTACTTGAGCAATCTCTGAATGTTCCTTTTCTAGCTTTAGGTGTGTCGTTTTAAGTTCAGAGAATCCTTTTGACAGATCCGAATGTTTTCTATCGAGACCAGTATTTTCTTTTTTCAGCTCTAAATGTCGTTTTTCAAGTAATGTTTGTCCCTTTGACAATTCTGAATGCCCCTCCTCAAGGTTTAAACATCTCCTTTCTATTTCAGAGTGTCCCTTTGTCAGTTCTGCTTGTTCCCTTTCGATTCCAGATTGTCCTTTTGCAAGATTCAGATGTTTTTCTTCTAGTCCTGAATATCTTTTGTCAAGGTGTAAATATATTTTTTCAAGTTCAGATTGTTTCTCTGCGAGATCTTCATGTTTATCTTTGAGTCCTAAATGCCCCTTTTCGAGCTCTAAATGTTTACCTTGGAGCTCTGAATGTCCCTTTTCGAGCTCCAAATGTTTACCTTTGAGTGCTGAATGTCCCTTTTCGAGCTCTAACTGTTTTTCTTCAAGTGCTGAATGTCCCTTTTCGAGCTTTAAATGTTTATCTTCAAGCGCCGAGAGTCCCTTCTCGAGCTCTACATGTTCCGTTTCGAGTTTTGAGTGTTTATCATCGAGCTCTGAATGTCCCTTTTGGAGTTCTGAATGTTTTTCTTCGAGTCTTAAATGATTTTTTGTCAACTCGGAATTGCTAACGTCAAGTTTTGTTATCTTCGTTTCAACTATGTCTCGAAGGACGATGGCCTCAGTTTCAGTAGTTATGATAAACTCCCGCTTTTGAAGCTATAAAATTAAACGAATAATTTTGTTATTTGTACTTTTTCATCAACCGAATAATTTCCTCTTAAAACTATGACAATATACTCAAAGAAATTAGAAACGCAACTTCTTTAAACAAGAAATACATTTCACGTTTAAAGAAGTTGCTTTTCTAATTTTTACAAATACATATTATAAAGTAAAAGAAATTAAAAACACAACTTCTTAATCACGAAACATATATATTTTTTGTTTAAAGAAGTTGCGTTTCTAATTTCTTTAAGTATATAATGAAAAGGTGTTAACAAGTGTCATTGTTTGATACCATCGAATTTAATTTAATTTCAATAAATTTCCTGAAAAAAGTTACAAAAATATCAATAGGAAGTGGCGAACTGGTTTTTGGACAAGCCTGCAAAAAATAAATGATGCATCTCAGGAATATCTACTTTCAGAAAACACATCCTCCTACAGAACAAAATAGCAGAGATGAAAATGGACATGAATATATCAATCGATTAGTTTTACACTTTCAAGACACCATTATAATTAACAAAAAAGTGAGGTATTTGGTGCCTTAGAACGTTGAGTGGAAAAACAATTTCTATGATGCACCAACCTCAAACTTACCCAAACAGTTGCTCATATAAAAACAAAAAGTCAATTTGCCCTGGTGAATTATCCCCCACCCGCTCATCAACATAATAATGTTGCATGCAAAATCATAGAAACGTATAAAGATAAGATAAATCAGACAATTTTTACCTGTTTCATGTTGTCCACTGCTTTCTTTGCACACTGGGTATCTTTAAGTTTCTTCTCATCTTTCAAAATGCTGACCACGTTTTTAAGGCATTTATTAAGATCACTGTCTTCTAATTCCATATTAGGCGAATGAAATATTTTGTTTCTTAGGTCAAGAACCTAAAATAAAACCAGCGTTTACATTAATTTCACTAAACACTGTGGGTATCGCTTTTATGGGTGTGATCTTCTGCCATTCTCTGGTGTTTATTTGTTTTAAATATTATTAAAATTATATTGGACCTACTGGGGAGCGAACCCGTGCGGCGACATCGCCTAGCCATTCAATTCCAATTATGCTACTGATTGACATAGCCGGGACAACCTCTCAAAAAGGTTGATTGGATAACCCTGACAATCGTAATCTTCAACTTGTCAAAACAAAACAAATTTTAGGATTTTGTTTTGTTTATATTAATAAAAAAGGTCATCATTAATCGTTTTGATTGAGCCTGTTCATGGGCAGCAATGGATATGCATATAACTGTTCAAGCCGCCTAGCCCCAGGGGATGAATGCTACTCAGTGTATACACCATTATAATTAAGTATCGTGCTGATCGTATGTCCCATTGTCTAGCTACTGACGGACGGACTTACGGACTGACGAAGTAATTCCAGAAAAGTCCCCTCTCCTTTTGGCGTATTATTTATAACGATTGAACTTTAAATAAACAATTCGGGCGCTTAAAACAACTTTTCAGGTAATTTAATTTTAAATATCATAAAACATGCCAAATGTTGGTGTGACTTGAATTTCAGATTGAGTTAAATCAAGTAGAGTATTGTATAGTCCCGATTTTTATACCTTAGCCACAGCTGGTTTGGAATATATTGGAATCACTGTCCGTCCGCCCGTCCGGGACAAAGTGATATATAAACTGTGGTGGGGATATGAATCACATTCAGTGATACTATGATTTACTTTAGTGCAGGTAGATGTTCTTATGTATCCACACAACGTTATGTTTATCACTTTTAGAAACGAGCAAGAAATATTTTAATCTTGTCTTTATACGAAAAAACGTTTACAATGCTTTACGATAAAAGTGGCTTTTTGTTATTTGCAACATTACAGGAAATCAAACGTGGCAACCCTCGCCAAAAAGAGGAAGTTGTAAAGTCGTCTGCCCACCAAAACGACACTATCCGATATCAAGCATGGCAGTGGTGTGACTTGAAATCCCTTATCAACCCAATGTTCAAACAGATACAGGGCATTCGGTTAGTATTTTACTTTCTATCTTTAAAAATCAGTATTTCCCTTAACTTTGTTTCTTACATCTACCCCATATATAAAACAAATGACGCATTTTACAAGCCCTAATGGAGTATCACTAGCCCCGGCTCTAATGGGTCATTGTTAAGTCGACAAAATATATAAAACGGTTTTTGCACATTATTATAGTTTTATATTAGCATAACGTTTGCATCAACGCATGGTGTTGTTTTGTCAGAAAGTACCAGTAATTCAGGATGACGGCAGACAAGCTTTGTATTGTAACGGTACGACAAGGCGATGGAGAGCCGGACATTATGAGAAATATTCGCCGTATGGCCGCCCAAATCAACCTAGGTAAACTCCCGCCCGTCCTGTCAGGTGGACTGTCCCGTAAGCGTAAAGAATACGTATACAGAACAGTCCGCCAGTATCTCCATCCTGAAAACCAGGAAGCTGTGTATCCTACACCATGATAAGTCTTTAGTGTTAATGTAGATAAGGGAATATTTACCGTCCTACCATTTTGACATGGTCCGGACGTAATATTTCGACCATATGGTGTTATCTTGATATGTTTTGTTCTTTTTGTAACGTTACGACAGACACATGGTGTTATTTTAAACTGTAAAATTGATAGTTTCAGTACTTGAAATAAAGACTTTATTGTTTTGTCACAATTGAATTTTTTCCTTGCATCCCTGAATAAAAAACTAATGGTTATATTCTTGATTTTTCAATTATAATGTCACTATGCAGACTTCCCGAAAGTTGAATAAAAGTGTCAGACATTTGGTCAGACAAGATGTAAAATCTGTCTGACCGGAACATATTCTGTCAGACCTAAAATTGTTAAAAAGGAATAAGCAAGTATTGGATGTTCAAATTTTTGTCTGACATTCGGTCTGATTACATAATAAATAATGTCAGACCGGCCAAATTTATACCAGACAGGATCTTCGGTCTGGGAACTTTCGGGACGTCTGCTATGTGTATGTGTTAGTTTAACACCAAATATACCAATAAGACCTTATTCGATTGAATACACTTAGTAAAGTATGTTGAATTACGTCACACCTATAAAAAAATCGTTATAATGATTACTTTCAAGGGTCAATTTTCACGCATGTTTATTTGATGAAAAAACTCGTCAGTGACGTCAGCATCATACTATGAAATCCGTTTTAAAAACAGAAAGAGGTACACAATTTACAGGTATAGCGGGTTTCGTTGTTTTACAAGAAGCCTTAGATTACAATTTCAGGGCTGCTTTTGTCATTTTTTTGTAATTGCATGCTTTACAATGTAGCTCATGCAATTCATTATTATAAATGCAACTTATTACGGTTCATGTCAAAGAAAATAAAAGTAGTATGGAGAAATGATACTTCATGTTACAATGATGAAATGATACAATGCTATTTAAATAAGGGTTTTCTAAAAAAAGTTATTCCCTTGACATTGTTTTACATGAATATCAAATCCCAGCTAAATACTAAAATAAATTTTAAATTTGACTAGTCAATATCCGATATAACATTAATTAAACGACTTTACGTCGACGTCATTTTTGTCGGAATTAATAAATCATTGTACCTTGTGCTAGTGTTGACCAGTTTTGGTCTGCTAAAAATCATCATAACGTGGAAATATTTGTATCAAATCAACGAGAATTAATTGGGCTTATGTAAAAAACTCATATTCGATTTTTTGGTAACTATTGTCGGTTTTCTCACGGAGCAGCTCACATATATGTCAATGAATCTTACAAACAAGGTTGATAATCAGGTGCTGCTAGAGAGCTATTACAAATGATAATAAAATAGTAAAATACCTTTGAAAAAGCATCGCTTTTGTTTCCAGAAATCAAACAAGACAGACTTGTTTGATACATTGTATTGTTGATGAAGACATGCAACAGTCCCGCTACGTCTATTTCCTTCGCTGACTGTTTGTCCACATAACCCGGTGCGTTGATAAAGCATTTTGCTACCTCCCAAGGATGAGTTACCCATTTCGTAATATCTGTGTTTTTCAAGCATGGTGCTGGTGGACTAGAAGCATGAGAATTCAATATTTCTTCATATATAGCATCGCAGATTTTATTCGGACAGCTTGATTTGTTTGGATAAAGACAGTTACAGTTGCTTTGACCTCTAGGACAGAATTTTCTGTTCGTTGTCGAGTCTAGCACATATTTGTGAACTGGTTTAAGATCTCGTAATGTACACGAATTGCATATAAGTCCGGTCGTATGGCCTATGTGTTGAAGAATTCTTATGTGGTCCTGCCGAACAACATCATCTGCAAACTTTTCAAGTCCATCTTTCAGATATTTCATCGAAAGTCCACCTTTAACCCAATTTCTATACTTCGCCTTTTCTAACTGTGTTTTGTGAGACATTTGCAATGTTTCTTCTTTTTCTTTCGTCGCATTATCTATTGAACAAAGAAGACCAAATATTGGGCGGAAAGATGTTGATAATAAAATTATGCGTCATAATAAAATTACTCCAATTTCATTTTAATAGACAATATTTCTCCTACTGCAACTTACGAAATGACTTCATATTTTTTTTTATGAAAAACAAATGGCTAATAGTTTGATTAATATTTAAAAAATGGTTTTGTTTCAAAAAGATTTCTGTCTAAAACTTGGTAATAGGACCAAAAACACATCATTTTTACCTCCATCGTGCTCGATTTTTTAATTAAACCACTGATTGAAATGCACAGTGAAGGCATGGTGTGTGAAGTTTTTGCCAAAGACAAAAAAATAACTGTGCTGTGGACCAGAGTTAAGAAACCCTACTGAAAAATTGTACTTAAGAGAATATTTGGAGTTCAAAACTTCAGAATTTCTCTATTAACTAACTGTCAATAAATAACTCTTATCAAAGATAAACTTTAAAATGTTTGTATAACCTATATTTTGCTTTAATTTACTGATAACGAATGATGCATTTGTAAGACGTTATTTTATTTAAACACGATGTCAAAGGGGATATGATTCAAAGGGCTTAACTGATAGTATTAGATTCACCACATAACACCTCTTCCCATCAATGCAATTATGTTTCAAAGAAATTAGTTGCAATTTCTGGACAGGTTGCTAAGTTTGGATCGGGGATAATTTAGTTTAAGTAAAGCAAATAATTTTAAACAACAACTCTTTAATTTTGTTTATTTAGCAAATATATAGCTGCAAAACGATCATCCTTACATACCTACTGCTGCAGGCCAGTGAATGACATGTGATTAACTAAAAATAAGCAGAACAGTATCCTCAGACACAGGTATAAAATATCATTATAATATTAGAAATGGTAGATAGATACCTTTATTTACTCCACGTGGGAGAGCATACCATATTTACAATGTAATCATACAATGACAAATAAAAAAAATGGTTGACCTTATTATGGACGGTCTTCCTGTGAATTTAAAAGGAAGATACCGCTTAGTTAATTGATTCTGGAAAACTATTCACATTTCCCATGTTTTCCATGTGCTATTTTACTCATAACAGTACATCTAGCTATCATACACAAGGAAATCTGGTTGTTAAATCGCATGCTTGTTTAAACGCAGGAATATTATATTAATATAATTTTGCCATCACTGTTCGCGCGCTTTATGGATTTGCCAGCTCTCGCGTGCACGTCCAATCTGCATGAACCGCACCAAAATAAGAATCATTCCTTAAATAAATACTTGTGTTAACGCTACAAATTTTCAACTAACCATAACGCTTATTTCCATTGCTGTTTAAATGTTTCTAAATACATGTGACTATGGATTTTCATTGTTTAAAATTGACTTTTACTTAAAAACTTATTATCTATTACACTTGCAGATTAAGCAGTTGTATCATTTAAGTGAATACAGTATGAAAGCTGTATGAAAGCTACTCTTTATCCCCCACATTCCATTGACAGTCAATGCAAATTACCGATCTCTTTAATCGTTGACAACAGTGGAAGTAAAGGAGGAAGTTTGGACTTCCACAAAAAGTTTGTTCTTAAGGAAGTCTTCTCCTAATGGGAAAAAATTATACTTAATAAATCTTGTAATAATTGTTATCTATTTGAACTCACTCATTCTCAGTATAATTGGGATTTTGATGCCGCCATGAGATAATTTGTCCAGTGTGTATGCGATCACGAAATATTATGGTAAATATGTAGTACTAAGTACAACAAAGATTTTACAGCTGAGATTTTTAGTACAGCTATAATGTCAGCATTCATACTCGATGATATACATGTGACTTGTATTTTGACCGTGAAAATTTTGCATTTTCACTATTTTTCAAAACTAGACTTGTCTTTTTGTCAATCGGAAAAATACGTTTAATGTACAAGATTAAAAAAGTTGTTTTTTTTTAAGTTTATGGACGAATAATTAATTAATTCACTGCAGAAATAATGGTTCTAAGTACAAATGTTCATTTCATAACTGTTTTTTTTTTCTCAAAAATAGCTATCGTTTTAGTAAAATTCTTATATTTCAGTATACGGAAAATCCTTTAAAATCTCAAAAAAGCAGAAAAACCAACCCCTTTCTTTAAACATTGAAGGTAGTTTCATCACTAAGCAATACACATTCATCAATAATTATAAATGATTAAAAAAACAGTTTGAAATAGTTTAAACGTAGTTAACAAAAGGAAAAAAGGATTTGAAAATGACTACCCACTATATTAAGAAAAGTAAAGAATAAAAAGGCATACTTAAAATTAAATTATATTTTTTTCTAAACGACATTGCATTTGAAAGGTGTAAACATTAAATAAATGAATATAATAAAGGACTGCAATGATGTCTGCAATTGTAATTGTCAATTTATAAGTACTCTACAACACAATACACTGTGAAATATTGAAGATTTCAAACGAGTAAGAAATACGGTGTAATACAAGTTATTACCACATTGTCCGTTACTTTGAAACTTATTCTGCTAACTTGGGAAAAATTCCTTAAGCATTTTTTTTGAGTTTGTTACTCTAGGTAAACCATGGGTGAAAAAAATATTAGGTAAGCTATCATCGCCATACCTTTGTTATACTAGATCTATTCAATCCAGAGCCGGAAACATTTTCTGCTGTGGGTCTTCAGAAAGAACTTCAATTGATGAAAAAAAAGCTGTCCTTGGTTAGTTCTGGATAAGGTTTTCTAACACATCAGAAAGAAAATTATGTGCTTGTTGTACTTTCTCGCTCATTGGACATTTTATTTCTAAATGATCTTTTTATCAAAATTTTTCAAAAATACTAAAACTTGAAAAAAGTTAAGTTAATTTGTCCTTTTTAAATCATTGTAATATTTTTTGAGTTACATTTAAAAAAGCCAGATTGGGATGGAAGAAAAGATTCCTGAGCCAGTTCTCTAACCTAGGACCTCTAGGTTTCAAAGAAGTCGCTGTATCCTCTACGCTATAGCCTAATCATCGCGACACATTACAAATTTGCAAATTTATTTTGTATAGGCCTACTTGTGTTACTGTTACCCGAGCTGTGACGATAACTGCCGACATCGGCAGAAGTTGATTAAGCCGAGTCTTTCTAAATGTAGGAAATTGCTACATATTTTGCTATGATTTTGTTTTTGCAAGTCATTTAACACACACTTCTTTATAAATGATAATGTAAGCTACAAGAAATTTAAAAAGTAAAAAAGGGTTAATTTTATGAAATTCAATTATTATTTCATAATGTGACACAATGCACACTAAAAATGTTAGGTCATTAAAGTAAAATATTTTTATACTAATATAAATATATTTTTGTTTTTCTAGTATTGCTGAAAAGAGTCACATATGTACTCACAATTCTTTCCACCGTTACGCCTTTGTCCAAATGTATACAGTAGTCACTAAATCACACTAGAAAACTCTAGGTATAGCTACATTTAGTAGCCTGTTGGGATAATCCAGTGCTATTTTAAGTCTTAGTCTACGGAAAACCACTACCATGACAGTCTTTAAATAGATAAATTGTGGGCCCCACCAAAGAGATAACATATCTTGAACATAAACTGATGTGTTATTTAACACACCGTTCAACCAGATAAGGTGAATACCGTGATTATGTCGACGACAGTTACGTGTGTACATGTAAGTATTTCGGTGAAAGTGACTCTTTGCCTAATTCTTACAATTCCCGCATTATCTTAAGAGAAAATAATGTTACAGCTTTTTTACCTGTTTGAAAAGGAATCTACTGACGAAAACATGATGTACACAGAATATTATTGATATATTAATTGCAGAAAAATGGTGCAAATTCCGACAAAATAAGTCATTTGACTTTTAAACTTGGTACAGATGAATGCCTTTTGGTCAGTACATTGGATGATGTGAAAGGCAGTCAAGTAAAAATTCCTTTTGACATAGCTGTTGCCGGTTTTAAAGTGTATTTAATTCTGGTATTAACATATCTATGCTACTCATTGTTGTGTATAGATAAGAAAAATATTTTTTAAAAAGTTAGTTTATCTAAAGAAAAACAAATAATCTATGTCTTGAGCTGTTCCCTTGCTGTCTTGTTGGTAGTTATCTTATCTTTTTATCTGTAGTTATTTCTTTTGATTTGGCGGGAAATACAGTGTCCTCTTTGTCAGCACACACGGTATTTTTAGTGGAGAAGGTTTTCAACACTTGAGGGGTTTCAGTTGCTTTCTCTTGGACTGTTCCATTTTATTTAAGGTTACTTTTCATCAATGACTGATGTTTTGTAAATTATTAACTTTTGGAATTTATTATGATTTGGAAAGTAAATGCAAGAAAGCTTTCGTTGTAAAATAAAACATGGCTACCTAGCTTAATATTTCTGTTTATCTGTTTTCAACTTGCATGCTTAAATGATTCTTGCATGATTAGATTTGTTTTATCTAATTGTTATTCACTGCACACAGCACTTAGAGTTAGATCCAGGTGTGAGCTTGGAGTGCAACCAGATCAGATGTTTGTTTACTGTGTAGCTGAAGATTCCATGGATCTGTAAGATCAGATGTTTGTTTACCGTGTAGCTGAAGATCCCATAGATCTGTAAGATCAGATGTTTGTTTACCGTGTAGCTGAAGATCCCATAGATCTGTAAGATCAGATGTTTGTTTACCATGTAGCTGAAGATCCCATAGATCTGTAAGATCAGATGTTTGTTTACCATGTAGCTGAAGATCCCATAGATCTGTAAGATCAGATGTTTGTTTACCGTGTAGCTGAAGATCCCATAGATCTGTAAGATCAGATGTTTGTTTACCGTGTAGTTGAAGATATCTGTAAGTTTACTCAATGTATCTGTTTTGTGTATAAGCCTTTGTATGTATAGAAGCAGGCATAACCATTGTAACTATTGTTTTGGGGAATTTACGGTCAAGTCCAAGACCACTGCACTGCAGCTAGTCTATATTTTAATGTTTACTAATTGAAGATAGATGTATCTATTATGGATTAATATATGGCTGTTGTATCATCTATTATGGGTCAAATAGCTGTTATCATCATGTATTCATAGTAAACTGCACATGTTCGTACAGACTATTCAAACAGACTATCATATACTTTGGAATTGTTAAAGTTTTATCATTTCAGTGCCTAGTTGACGGTTCAGAAAGTAAACGATATTGATTGTGAACATTATATGTGGTTGTAACTTTGGGTTTCTTAAGGACTGGAATAAATCATTATAGATTCTCCTGGATAGATATTGGACACTTTTGTTTTAAGTTCACCCCCAAAACATACATGTTTGCATGCATAATACAGCCCACCCTTCCTAGTCTCGGCTTGAGCAACACCAGTAAACAGTACTACTTGTATGTTGATCCATTCTAATAGACGGTATGCATATAGCGTTAGACATGGAACCATTCCATAGCATTTTGCAGCTGTCTTGAAAGTTTTAAGCTGAATAAGCTTCGTAAGATTGCAGTGCAGATCCTAATAATTTAAAGAAGTACCCGTTTTAGCTTTCCAAAAGCTAGTCAGTACCGGAAAACACGGTTAACAGTAGAAATGCTACAAGTAGATTTTTCTAAATTTTAATCGGAAGATTACAGGCCAATCCAAGTAGCACACTTTCATATTCAGAAATAACACAAATCCCTGATCATTTTGGATCTTTTTGTTGGAGTGAGTTTGTAAAGTAGAATTAAGATAAATCTGTTAAGAGATTGGGGTGGATGGTTAACCGCGTCATCCGCCCCACCTAACCCACTGTTAAATAAAATTTGTTGGTATGTGTTTAGAAATGTATAAAATGAAAAAATAAAACACTTTTGGAAGAAGCCCCACCACCCAAATGTTTTATTGTGTAAATTTTGAAAGAAAAATAGAAAAAAAGAGAGTGAGAAGTTTAAAGAAGATACCCGAATCCCATTCAATCCGAAGGTTGGGTGGATCGAAAAGCTAAACCTTATTTCCGAAACCGATGGTTGAGTGGATGAAGGAGATGTGATATGGACTCAAATAGCTAAAGCCCATAGTGTAGTGTTCTTATTGCTATAGCCGATAGATGAGTGTATCAGAGATGGTTGGGTATGAGAGGGAGAGTAT
The DNA here is from genome assembly GCA_038501625.1 of Corbicula japonica. Taxonomy (NCBI): domain Eukaryota; kingdom Metazoa; phylum Mollusca; class Bivalvia; order Venerida; family Cyrenidae; genus Corbicula; species Corbicula japonica. Next base: position 4,953,768 of record JAZAYU010000014.1, read on the forward strand.
CATAATTGCTGCAGTTGATAGCTGAGTGTGTGAATGAGCTGTATCAGGGACCTTCAATGCGATTTAAAGCCGAAAGTTGGTTGTGTGAGGACGCTGTATGACGGATCATAATTGCTGAAGTTGAAAACTGAGTTTGTGAATGGAAACAAATGCTAAAACTGATGGTTGGGTGTGTGAGAGAGCTGCTTAACGGATCCTCAATGCTGAAGTTGATAGCTGAGTGTGTGAATAAGTTGTATCATATACCCTCAATGCTAAAGCAGATAGTTGGGTGGATATAGGAGCTGAATTAGGGATCCTTATGCCGAATCTGGTGGTCGGGCGGATAGGCCAGCTGGATAAGGGAGCTGAATCAGGAACCTTCGATGCTCAAGTCGATAGTTATGTGTATGTGTGTGTGTGTGGGGGGGGGGGCTGTATCAGGGATCCTTATTTCATGTATTAAAATCGAGTCAATATATACATATCCTATCCTATGTGCGTGTTTAAATTAAAGACGAATCATTTAGTGCGTGTTTGAATTAAAGACGAATCATTTAATTACATGCAAAGCAGATATTAATATCATTTCTGTAGGTACTCAAATGTTTATTGATGTCGTTATCGAAAGCGTTGTTTCTAATTATACTTTCCTTTTAATTAAATGTGCAATAATTGAACATTCACACGATACATTTGCACAAATGCAATTTGAAGATTCAGCTAATACGGTCATAAAATATGATAGTCGTCTTCAAAAAAATAAAAAAAAAGGTTTAATTAAAATGTTGGGATATATTCTTCGTCCGCATACGACAGTTCTGCATTGTAAACATACTAAGGAACGCCAATCCTGCCTTCTAATGAGTACTGGTGATGTGCGCAGTACACAGGGCTTTTTCAGCTAGTCTCATTGGGCCCCATTCCCAATGCCAAATAGGGACCAATTTCCCCAATTTCAAGAAAAACCCCATTTCAACAGAAATAACGTTTTGCATATAAAATAGAAACAAACAAGAAAATACATATTTAATCAAGGGACTTTTCGAATTACAAAGTTAGTTTGTTCACTTTTGATCAGTGATCTGTGAAACCTACATTCCTAGAATCTATGTATGCAACCTGTGTAAAACCAGTGCATACCGTGTAAAAAATCCTAATTTGAGCAGGGGCCTTGGTCTAACGTTCGATAATCATAATCAGTACTCACAGCAGTAGTTACATCTTTATCTCCTGCGAAGTAAGCTTGATTTGGCATGATGTGCAATAGTAACATCATTCCATGCAGAATCATCGTGTGCAATAGTTTCACTATCTAGTGCAGAAAACTTTATTCTGTGCAATAGTAAATCATTGTGTGATGGTTTCACTCAAACAGACAGTAAACCATCAATCTGTGCAGTAGTTACATCTTTATGTGCAGTATTTACACTATTACGGACATAAGTAACATCATTCCATGCATAAGTTAATCATTGTGTGCAATAGTAATACTGCAGCAATGCCGTTCTATGGATAACAACATATCACTTCTATTTTAACTTAAAAAGTAAAAAGTCTCCCAGTACATATAGTCAGTACTGTAATCAGTAAAGTAATTCGGTACCGTTGTCATGCAGTGATGATAACGTTTATCAGGGCTATCCGATCAATCTTTTTTGGAGTTGTCCCGGCTAACTCAGTCGTAGCGTTGTCGGCGTTACGTCGCGGGTTCGTTCCTCAGTAGAGGCAATATCATCTTGTATGTTTAACTACTACTGACGATTTTTTTTCGAGTCGTAATAAGCTATTTTGAAACCTTTGTATTGGAACTGGATGGTGGATATTTCACCAGTTGTTTTGGCAATTACAATTATACAATTTAATACTGAACTTGCGTATATTTTCTTAAAACTGCTTCAGCGTGATAAAATATAAATTACAGCTGATTTTTTTATCCGAGAACTAGAAGTACTTGTATTTCGTGTAAAATATCGGTGAACAATCGTCGTGTCAAACCAAATGCCCTAATATTTCCGTTTGAGTGTATGAAGGAAATGTTATGTGGACCCTCATTGTTCAGTCCGTTATGAGTGTGTGGGAAAGCTGTATCAGGGGCTTTCAACTTTCACCAAGACAACTTGTATTTGTTTTGTGACACGAGAACCTGTTGGGGGCAAGTGTAAGCTGGGTTGGTGCACCAAAGAACCTGGTTTAAACCCCCAGTGGCAATATCTTTTGCCACTGACCGTTCCAAGGCGGTATCCCCAAAGGTTCTCTTTTTGACGTTTAGATCTTAGATGACTGAAAATATCTATATTTAGATCAAACTATGCATATTTTCCGCATTTCATAGGTTGAAAATTGATGTTCGATGTTTAGACAATTACAGAATGCATTATTTAATGTTGCTTTAAGTAAAAAGGTGGATTGTGTTGAAATAAGAAGGATTGGTCTTCTGGGTTTATGCGTATTACACTTTGTCTCTTACGTAAATTAAAACTTTTTGAAGCACTTTATTCAATTTGTTCTTTATTCATCCTTAAACCTCAGAAAAAATGAATGCTATGTTACATGCAATATACAACCACCGCAATCAATTTTTACGCCTCTAAATGCAGGCATGTTTCATAATGTAGAACTTTTAGCAGTTATTTAAATTATCTTGACGATATTTTCAATTCGTAGATGTAGAAATAAAGCACGCAGAAGCTTATATCAAGGGGCGAAAGCAAAAAAAAGGTTCTAAGTGACATGAAATAAAGAAGAAGATAAGACATTTTCGCTTTCGCGTTCATCTTCTCACAGCAAGAAATAAGACAACAATATTATTTATTGTCGATCAAAGTTTCCATTCATTATATACTACAATTTTAAGATGCTTTGAACAGTATGTAGTTCTGTCATTTCTCTACGATCAGTTGTTTAGTAAAACATCTGCTATAGCTGTTTTATATAATGACCCCACACTTTTTAAACAATGTCATTTGATCATGATCTGAATTACCGGTAGCTGCAATTTAGTTTTATTTGCAGTTTTATAAAGAGAACTGAAAAACTTTTAATTCCAAAAAAATATAACTGTCGGGTGATACTTAAATAATATCATTAAGGAAATATACTTTCACTCAAAAAGAAACATTTCTTGGGGAGCATAACTCAAATCTATGGTTTACTGGCGCATTGGTGTAAAAAGTCTCATCGTACATTCAATCAGCACTTCATCTATTATCTTAATTAATTTTTATGTTTATTCTGTATGTCCAGATTTCGTTTCGTGTCAAATATCTATCAGTAAACCACCTTTTCTGTTCCATTAATGCAGATAGTTTACTTTTTTTACCAAAATCATTTAACATGTAGTGTCTGCATGCCATAAATACCAGAAAAACATCATAGAATCATTGAAATTTATACTAGACATGAAATTGTAAGTTTAAAATATACCGTAACATTCTCAAATCTCTTGTTCGATAAATGTCAGCAAAACTAATACAAAAGTAATTTTATCTCGCCAAAAAGTTTCATATTTCCGATTACTTTTAATAAGATATAAAACAGCAGGCTTAATTGGAAAATTTGATAAAGAACATAAATATCACTTGGTGCTTAATAATTAATTGGTGCCTAATATTTAACGTTCACAATCTATTTCTCATTGCAGCATTTCGCCAAGCATGAAAACTATTAAATTAATCAAAATTTCCATCAACTCAACATCTCTCTCGCTATCCAGTTCTCCAGGCTTTCAAATAAGGTAACCGCTTCCAAAGATGAAAGAATAAAATTATTGTGATGACTGATATTTTTTACATGTTAAAATAATGTGCCTCTAGTAAAGCAAGATATACTGAAAAGCCAAATTTCAGCAGAAACCCCGCCTTTAATCGTTTGCATTTATTTCTAAAACATTCTTTTCATAAAGTTAATTTTTTTTTACAAAATTTTTAGGCACGTACAAATCGCTGTGATATAGTCTACTGTTAAAACTACAATTAACAGGAGAATAATCCTGTTTACAATTATTCTGCTGTAGACTGTAAAAATAATAAAGAAATGTTTTTAAATTCTCTTAGCTGTGAGATTCAGTACGTTGGATAAACAGGACGCCCTTAAAACACATTTTGGCTAACATGTTCTAAAATGCGAACAATAGCAAGATCGGGAAATCATAACGAAATTCGAAATTCTTTAAAAAGTTCGCATGAAATTCGTATAGGGAGCGAATGTTCGTGGAAGATGACAAATTATTAAATAATCGAGGTACTTCATTGAAAAAGTTGTCTTCGAACCACTGACGTTAATACGTGAAATGACGTCATACAGTTGGACCGACTTCATTTTTGATAATGCTTTTAGTGATAAAATTAACACTATAGTTTAAGTCTGTAATAAAATCACACATTAATTTTGAGAAAATAAAAGATAACTATACTTTTTTTCCAAATATAATATCAAATGTTACAAAAGTTTATCTTTTCCCCTGACGTGCCCCATTTACAATGAAAAGTTTTCTCGTATGCAATACAGTGGCTATTTTTATCATTTTAAAACATTTAAAGAAACGATAATCGTACATTTACAGCACGTTTTAGCATTAAACGTCGTTAAAATTGATTATTCTATTTACCAGATACCGCTTTGCAGTGTTGCGTGCGTTACATTTAAGTTTGATTAAGAACATTCAAGAAATTCTGGTAGAAAATAAACCGAGCCATCCACACTCACCGAAACGGGATATGAAAAAGTAATAAGGAGTAAATCGTATGCATTCAAAGAGTTTTGTTAATAAGTAAACAAATCTTGTTCTTCTTGACGAAATTTTGCAAGACTTAATTGATTCTTCAATCTCATTAAAATCACACCCTAATTTTCGCTTTATTACTTTCCGCTGGTTAGCGTAGAATATCGAAGCGTTGTCAAAGATCTGATTTTAATGAGATTGTTGATTCTGTGACTGTTGAACCAGTTAATTGAAAGTTTTGTACAACTGAACATGCGGTAACGGGCTTTCTATTATTAATTTCTACTCTTTATTAATTTCACTTATTAATTATAAATACTTTCTTTATTAAAATGAAAAAAAAGTCACAATGGACAAAATAGTATTAAAAGTCTCAATCTCATTTCAAGAAAAGTTTCAAACTAGTTTTATTACTTGTATTGCTTTCACCCAAGTCAAGATAAGTCTAAAACCCATTTCAAAACAAGTCTCAAACTCATTTCAAGACAAGACTAAACCGCATTTCAAGACAATTTAAAACCCATTTCAAGACAAGTCAAAAACTCATTTCAATATCATACAATCCAGAAGTAGAGTGGAGTTTAATAAACAAAGCTTTACAGGCATCGAAAATATTAAGACGTAGTAATGTTCGTCATATGTGAATTCAAGTGGGAATATACTTGAACTTTAAATTAACAGATGACGAACATAAATTGGTCGTTACATTTTCGAAGCCTTTAAAATATTGCCTTTATTTCAGATATAACTACGTGACTACAGTGACGGGATTTAGACCAGAATTCTTTGTCGTCTTTGATACAGATCACGGTTTGTTCACTAGAGATTTTTGTTCTGAATTCATTAATTGCTTAAATTAAATTCTCCAACTGTTCATCGAAAACTGACAAAGTACGAGATAATTATCACCTAGGCCTGGTATGTTGTAATGTGGGAAGCATACTACTTAACTGCCAAACACTGTCATTGTAGATGGTTCTCTTAATCGTTAGTTTGTCGTTTTTTATGATATTTATACTTATCGCACACTTAAAACAACCAAACTGTTTTCCATAGCCCTATGAACACGATAAAATATATATTCAATCCTAAACAAATAAAAATTAAAAGGAAATTTTGAAGGTTTAATGTTCTCGACACGACAAATTTATGCCCAAATCAGAAACATTTTGACATCTTGATTATCTTAATATTACGTGAGTTTTGAAAGACCAGATACTGGACAAAATTAATTTCATTACATTTTCAAGTTCTACGAACTAGTACTGAAGAAAAAAATCAATACTTGATGGTGTTCATTTGGGTATGAAAAAACAACTTTTTTGTTGTTATAAGAGTTATGGCTTTAAACAATACACATGTTTTTCATACCCTGGTAAACGCAATTCAATATCGATTAAATATTTGAATTTTTATGCAATTAAATACTTTAATTTTTTCTAAAATAATGAGAAGAATTTGTTATGTAAAGGCTTTCTAAAATGGCTGTTGAAACAGCCGCGTTAACGATAAGGGAATGACGACACTTTTTCGCATTAACTGGTAGCAAAACGAGTCTGAATGCCAAGGTCAAAAGTAACAAAATTTTGCACAGTGCAATACATTGTTAGCGGCTCTTACTGTAGCCACGCCTCTAAAGTAATTTCTTACCATCGGTTATTATAATTCGTTAGATGCATAAAAACAGCATCATAGAGTGTAAAGTGGGTATTAAAAGAACACAACAGGGTTAACAAGGTTTTATTCCGGTTGCAAGGAACACTTATAAAAATTAACCAGCTAATGGTTTCTGACAGACGGTGTTTTCGTGGACAGTTTGTTGACCAAACTGGTGTACTACTAGACCGCGGCATTCCAACCCTGCAGCGCACTGACACTGAAAATCGTGGGTCATCACATCTGAAATTCAAGAAGTTTTATAATAAATAAACAAGTCAAAAATGCATATCAGGAATGGCCACATCAAGAAGTCAAAGAAGAAATTTAGAACGTATAAAGGTGTAGTTAAAGAAATATGAAAGATTTTAGTTTGTACACTAGCTTGCATGCAAACTTATTGTTGGGCTGATGGGCTAGTTGAAATTATTTAACTAAGGCAATTTGTACTTGTTTGTTCATATGATAACCTGTTGGGGGCAAGTGTGAGGTTGGTGCATACAGAACCTGGTTTAGTCCCCAGTGGCAAATTGTTTTACCACTGACCGTTCCAGGGCGGTAACCCCTCGTGTTCTCACTTCGTAAATTGTTTGTGTCGTCTATTTTAAAACTGATTATTGTATAACCATGCTCTCTTCTCCTCTCTACTCTTTTGGCTTTGTGGGGAGGTGTATCTGCTGGACCTGGCCATTTCTGATATGCACATTTCATTTTTCAATTCATATTACGTTTACCATCAAGTCATATGCATCATGTTATCTAGTTATGTTTCTCTTGATTTCCAGACTCTAAAACCGGATACGTTTTCATTGTGCTGAAATGTACCGTTTGATGAATCTAAAATAAATAAAACAGTAGTGTCGGTTTTGCAGTAAATAATTAAACGTGGGAACATTGTAGGTACTTTGCTATTATACAGTTAAAAATACAATTATATAAAATAGAAATGTCACCATTTTTTTAATAATCATGTTTTTCTTATATTTTAAAAATAAAGAACTTCATTACATAAACAAATGATCTTTTTTCCGCTCTACTTTTTGGCTGCGTAGGAAGACTCTGTTTTATTTGTGTGGCAACAACTTATATTAGTCTCAATCATTCAGACGCTCTGATTTCGCCAAGGCGATCAGTACGTCTGAAGACATTGTTCGTTAAAAAATCAGACACTCCAAAACGAGGCTTGTAATTAGGGCATTAGTATGGAACGGCGTTGTTGTCTTGTGAAAATTATTTTTTAGACTGTCGCCCTGTCAGCTGGAAATCGATAAAACATAATTATCCTACGGGGGCACGCATTTTAACTGCATTATTGCGCCCAAAGGCGCGTTCAAGTAAACTGAGGAAGGCATTCAATTTGATGTTAAGTGTTGCTTTGTTTTTGTGTTTGGCTGTAGAATGTTGGAATATTTTTCAGGTCAAACTATTTTACTGTTCTAACTTTTCTAAACGTATAAATAATAAACATACATAATTAGATTTATTTATGCAAAGTTTGACTGAACTGCATTTTTCCGTTAGAGAGATTTTGGTATTCTTCACTTTTTATCAATAACCGTACAATGACAACTGCCATACCATATGTATGTATGTATGTATGTATGTATGTATGTATTCTGTAATTTCCTCCTTTATTCATAGGAGCACACCTCTTCACCAGAGGATAAGGATTTTCGTATATGTACACTTTCTTTTACCTGCATTATAGGAGATCGCTGTATTCAGCGTATGTTACCCTTACCATCATATTCATGATATCATCAAGTATATATCAACACCACCACTGAGTATTTACACACATATATCTATATATAGATATAAATCTGACAGGTGCATATAACTATAGAGAGATAGCTTTTAGATACAGATACAGGGAATCCGGGTAGGCAACCACAGCTCTTAAAAATTCGAAGAGACCCTCTGATTCTTTAACGTGCCCGGTTTATAATACCGATACACGCACTGAAATTCTTCTTCCTGGAAGTGAACCAGTACTAAGTTGGGTGGGAAACACTAGACGTATATTACAGAAATTTCAAGTGCCGTGTTCGGGATTCGAACTCACGACCTCCGGATTTGTAGACCAACGCGTTACCACTGGACCACCCGTCCACCTATACAACGTGACAGTCTAATACCATAATCAGGAAGAGGCAGCAACGGCGAGTCATATATTTGTATTCATTTATGTAAAATCGGGTAGGCAAGTACTTAAACGTCATTTGTTTATAAACCATATACCTGATTTTGTAGCTCGATATCTTATTACCTTAATTTCACTTTGCCCAGTGTGGGAGAAATACGGTTGAAGCACTGTTAACAAATTTCATTAGAAATCGCGATTGATTTTGGATTTGTTTACCATACAAAAGCGCCACCTGTCGGTCAGACTTTTTATATAGCGATGTCTCTAGACGTTCGTCAGAGCAGTGTGACACTGATCAATGACAGAACGTCTAGATGATCTAGACTACAACTTATATGCGTTTTTCTTTTTATGCATCTCATGCGCAGTAATTAAGCGTGTTTTGCCACTCTCTTACACTATCGCCTCATCACATTCACCTCTGTTATAGGCTGGGACTACTCTCAACTACTTTTACTTTAAACTCAAAATATAGTTTACGAATTACATTTGTAATTATATGGGTTTCTTCGGATTTAATGAAGGATAATTAAGATTTATTTTATTTGTTTCATTGCAAGCTTTTAAATTCACAATAATGACTGTGTAAAATAAGGCTGTCGAGTTTGGTCAAAAATCTTGACATTGAGCCTTTCGAAGAGATGTCAAGTGAGTGTATGGGACGACAACTCTGCGAAGGGGATTGGTGTTTTGCATGAAATCATGAAAGGGAAAACATGAGAAGTCAAAATCTCATTCGAATGATAAAAAGCGCTTTTGACAATTATTGGCTTTTTTAAAGACATTTTGATTGATAACCACCACAACCTCGTTAAATTTTTTCTCAATGTGTATGACATGTAGGACTTCCATTAAAAGTGTATAGCACCTGCTGATATATCTCCTTATAAAGTAATTACGTGTATTTTTGACCGATACATCGTTTCAATATCCTAAATCAATATTTTTAACCATTTTCATATGCTTACACACTGACTTCTTCCTTTGAGAATGATGTTGTTATTGTGGAAACATTGATATAACAAAATTTTAATGCAGAGTAGGGCATAAGAAGAAAAAACCTACTGCCTATCTGTTGTCAGACATGTCAACAAAACATTGTATAAAGCAATATTTAAAGCCAACTCTAGTACAACTACAAAACTAACCCCCAAAACATGTATTTGAACATTATATATTGCCAGAAGGTTTCTGAACAACAGATAAAATCTTTCTTTATCCATAAATAATAAACTTGACGTCTTAAACTTGCTTGCAATTTTAAATTAGAATGTTCACCCATTCTCTTTGTCCAGAAGGTAATTCTACATTCTATACAACACAGTTTTGTAATTCAGTTAAAGATATCACTGCAAAACAAGTTTGCGAGGGTTAATAAAATTATCACATGTATTAAATATCAATAAGTCGTGTTACAACATTCAAACACCAGAAGCTATTGGATAATGTATATTGTCAGTTAAGTGCCGTCTATAGTCATCTTTGCACGTTTATTGATATTTAAAAAACAAAATTTCCAAAATCTCCCTAACGGCAAAATGCCGTTCAATGAAACTTAACGCGAAATGTTACTAATGATTCTTTATTTTCATATGTTAATTAAGATACGTTAGAACAGTAAAGAAAATTATTAGATCTAAAAATTCCCTAAGATTCTATTGACATAAATTCGCAGAAACGCAACAACACAAAACATCATTTTGAATGCCCACACGATAAAATGATACTGACATCAATATTCCTGTCCTTATATATATAAACAATTTGAGATATTTGATAAACGTCTGTAAAACGAAGATACAATTACTACGGTTATTTGTGCAAAGTTTTCTTGAATTGCATTTTGTCGTTACCACTGGTAAAGTTAGGTTAATTTTAAGTTATGCCCCCTTTCAACAAGTTTTCTGCGGAACACCTTTTAAGTCCAATTCTTATTCAAGGGAGAAAACCCAATTACCTTGCAAGTCACATGTTTCATTGAATTGTCTCTCTTGTCTGCAGTAACCGTGTTTATTCTCGGTCTGTCGTCGAACCGGTGAATTGGGATGGCTGACACAGCACATACCGGTACCACACTCGGCGTCGGAGGTACAGACCTGACCTTCTGGGGTCGGCCCACTATCGATCAGGTTCTACATCGTAAAATGGAGTATATTTCATCAATATGGTATCAGCTTGATTGAGTTTGATTCCACTGGTGATGCTGACAACTCAAGATCGAAACTGCAGGGGCGGATTGAAAGGGATTTCGGCAAGAAACTTAAATTGGAAATAATTGTCATTTTAACTACCGTAAGACTGCCCCGAAATATACCCCTTCATTGAAATCTTGCATCCGTGACAACTTAACTGTCACGATTTACTGACTAACAGACTATGAATTTAAGAAAGAGATTATACTGAGGACATGTGTGCGCAGGACCAGAAACTCACAGCGAAATCTGGGGAAAAATAGATTTCAGTTTCTTACATAAGGCAACAAAGGTCTATTTTTTTAAAGTCGCAAACTTACAAAAGAAATTGTTAGAATATAACTTGCGTATGGCAAAAAATCCAAACGACTAGATTAATTACGACGGATAACAACGGTCGTTAAGCGATCAGACAGCAAGATTTATCGTGCTGCACGTTCGCACGGCGACAGATCAAAGACAACTTACCGATTCCGGAGATTGGCACTTTGGGTATCTATGAATGATTTGGTTATTACTTTCATGTACAACAAGCCCACGACATTCGTAACCCGTCTCGCACGGACAGAAATATTCGAACAGTTTAGGGTTCGTTGGGTCATGTCCTGGGAACAGCAATAGACATTAAGCACATTGATGACGGTATAGTATGTTAACGATAACTAGACATACACGTGACAGGCAAGTAATATTAAAATATCGTTCATCAGCAAACAGTCTTACAAGTTTGTAATTGTCATGTTCCTTTCACGAGCATAACCCGCTGCAAAAATATTTAACTAGCCTATATATGCATTTAGATCATATTTGTTTCCATAAACTTTTTATCACGTGACTGTCCACTTATCGTTAATTAGTTAAATGCATTTTTTTCCGTTCAGGATATTGTGAAAGTTGCGTCAGTATATTGATCACGTCACGGAAAAATCATGCTATCACAGCAGACGTCAGGCCTTGAGCTGACGTCACAAATTTTAGCAGACTACACATTTTTATGAATTTCGCGGTAAAATTAAAATGTATTGTCAAAATATATATTTAAATTAATATTATAAATAAATGTAAGTTCTTTCATATTAATTTTTTTTATTTTTCATTATAATAATAATTGCGACATTATCTCTTTAAACTGAATTCAGTTAGAATGCCTCTACACAGCCCTTGTCGCAGCTGGTTATGTAAAATCACTAACATACTTAAAATCAACTAACCTAGGGGCCAGCAACTTTCATTGAACTTTCTTGCTCTCCTACAGAAGCCGTGGTCGTGTTGTGAGTAGGTTTCGAACAAGAAACGCCTTCTCCTGGTTCCCGCTATATTTAGAGGATTGTGGACGCAGCACATTCCATCCGGGCATTCGTCTTGTGTAGTACAGCGGGTACCATCAGTGTCCGCCGGTGCTGCTTGTGTCACCGTGACATGTACCTATACAATATTTACGCTTGTCTTTTTATCATAAAAAGTCTTTAAACAACAAAAAATGTTTTCCCTACCGTGACGAACGCGATGAAAATATATCGATTTAAACTGGACATTGACTATCAAGCGTTAGTAGGTAATGGGGGATAATTCAAATACTCTTAGCTCGTATTATTAAGTAAGAGTAGCTTCTCCTTGTTTATTGCATAAACTATTTTAGAATAACAACAAGAAAGACATTGCCTGGAAATTGATGAATAAATACATTACTTTTTTCAAAATTGTGAATAAAACGTTTCAAAATGTACGTTGTGTTAATTATATAAATACCTATAATAGAATTAATTATGCAACATATAAATTTGTTGCGGTGTTTTCGAATTCTTTTTTGCCTCCAATTAAACTTTTCCTTTTAATTTGGCACGAAAGCACCCGCTGAGCTAACGGTACCGCGTTTTAAATGTGTGACAAATAAGTAATAGTTGTCTTTCTTAAAATAGAATCGCACGGAGGGAATTCCAATTCTAGCGAAGTTCTTATAATTCAATTTCAGTCTTATAGGATACCATAAACCTTCGGAACTTAAAACGCAACTTTCCTATGATGCAAATTACTGAGCAGTATAGAATACAAAATTTAACATTGAAACCATTCAATCATAATAATTTAAAAAAGAATTTTTTTTAAATAAACAATTATGTTTTAATATCAAGGATATATGAATAAATATAAGTTTTATAAAAAAATATTTGAAATTTCTGTTGTACAATTTCACTACTTTGAATAATTATAAATTTATAAAATCAGAAATATTTATCAACGAATAAATATTGAAAGGTTTTTTACTCTACTGCGGATAAATAGACAGTCACTTGATACTCTGTTTATAAAACCAAAAAATGATCTAATGGCAGACATGGGCTAAATAAATATTTTTCAATAAAATCCTGATCAGGAGAAAAAGGCGATATCAGATTTGTTACACTTTTGCAAATAAACCAAAACCAAATTACCATGTCTGTCACGTGACTGTCTAGATACCGGTAGCGTAGTGTTTTCCTTTGCTTAGTAAAGAGTCACGTGATGTACACATCTAAAAGAGTCACGTAGTGTTAACATCTATTTTTTAGTTTAAAATAAGCCGAACAAAAACTATAATTTTCATATTTAATGATTACTCTCTGAAAATTGCTAATGAATAAAAAGAAAGTTAAACAATTCTTGTGATACCTTTTTTTAATTTATAATTTATATTTTCTTTTAACACTCAGGCCCAATATAATAAAACATAGATTGTATACCAGTCCCAAATCTCAGCAGGGTCTATCATCAAGTAATAGACCCTGTTCTCAGGAAGCTGATTGGCTAAAATGGCGACCAGTCGCCATTTTAGCCAATCAGATGCTTGAGATTTGAGATTGGTCTCCGATTTTAGTTTTTATGATATTAGGTGGCTTTCTACTTAAATAAAATCATTTACAGCATAAACACACCAAAATAAACCTATAAACTTATAGTGGTACTTTGATGTGGTTTTGGCGAAATGACGGAATAGGGAACAGAAATTTCATGTTTACTTACCATTGCTACAAAAGCAAAACTCCATAACATACATTTCGTGGCCATTTTTAAATACATTTAGATTTTCTATATCGTAATTTCCTTATCTATGTGTGCAGTTTAACATTCCTTCGGATTTTGAACTTGAATGTCGATTTTTCGTCATGCTTGTGTTATTGTTTCTAAACTAGATAAGAACAACAATTCGCATTGACTTGAACACGAGACGAAATGACAATTTTTTATTTTATTTTCTTTCATATTACTTTGTTGACTACTGTAAGTATATTTCTATCATAGTTGTAATTACAAAACGAGTTTTAAGTATTAAGTTTATCTTTAATCAACTGACGTTTATTTTTTTGATTGTTAATAAATAGTCCGATTTAATTAATGACGCAATATGTTAACCCCCTCCCCTTCAAACAGCTTTTAATTTTGTTTTGATGATGGTGGGGGTGGGGTTCGAACCTGAACTTACTCGACGGGATAGCTACTAAAAATGTCGATGCACTTAAAGTCGTGGTACTAACATTTCGTGATTTTCTGTCAGGCAACATTTTCATGGGTTCTTAATATTTGGATTTCAATATTTTAAACAATGTTCTATTGCTGATTGCATGGTGGTTTTTAATTTCGTGGATCGATTTGTCCACGAAATTCACGAAAAATCGTACCCCACGCATATTAATGATTGCATAGTATTTAATTTAAGATATATAAACACGCCCAACGTTCTTATAAATCAACAATTGTATATGTTTACAAAGCATTCTATATAGTTTCGTTTCCTCCTTATGTTCAGAGAGGTTGTGAAATGAACTGTTTTGTCTTTGAATCAATTATTAAACGATTTTTAATATTTATTGATTTTATTCTTCTTCTTAAATAAATACCATACTATCAACGTATACCGCAATGTCAAAATTAGAACAGTCTCACTGAATGGGAGGTAATAAGAAAATTGGGTCTTTGAAGGTGATTTGTTTAAACACAAATGCTGCTGGTTGATAAGTTGTTGTTTTTTTCCAAATAACGAGGGATCCTATTAAAACAAATCAAGCAATTAAGATCAATGGATGCCTACCGATATACAGAGTTACCTCATTATTTTGTCTTAAGTTACCTCCCTTTGCAACGCGCACCTGTTACTGGGTAGTTCCGGTCTGAGATTGAGCATTAAAATAGTCTAGATCATCTAGACGTTCTGTCATTGATCAGTGTCACACTGCTCTGACGAACGTCTAGAGACATCGCTATATAAAAAGTCTGACCGGCAGGTGGCGCTTTTGTATGGTAAACAAATCCAAAATCAATCGCGATTTCTAATGAAATTTGTTAACAGTGCTTTAACCGTATTTCTCCCACACTGGGCAAAGTAAAATTTAGGTTATATGATATCGAGCTACAAAATCAGGTATATGGTTTATGAAACAAAGGACGTTTAGTACTTGCCTACCCCATTTTACATAAATGAATGCAAATATATGGTACGCCGTTGCTGTCCCTTCGTGATAATGGTTTTAGACTGTCACGCTGTATGGTATGGCAGTTGTCATTGAACGGTTATTGATAAAAAGGGCAGAATATTAAAATCTCTCTAAACGGAAAAATGCAGTTCCGTCAAATCTTATTATGTATGTTTATTATTTATACGTCAAGAAAAGTTAGAACAGTAAAGAAAAATAGTTTGACCTAAAAAATCCCTAAATTCTGCAGCCAAACACAAAAAACAAAGCAATACTAAACATCAATTTAAATGGCTTCCTGAATAATGATTTACTAACAACAAAATCTAAGATCACCTTGTCTAACACATGTATACAGTAAGTATTCGAATAATGTGTTTTGACCGTTAATTTCATGGTTGCGAAAATGGATGACAAGAAATTGTTGATTTCTCTCTGTATAATTAAAAGTTTTCTTAAAGAATCTTGGATATTGTCAGTATCATTTTGATCATGTGGGCATTTGAACTGGGTTTTTTTGTTTTGCGATGCTTCGTTTTTGTGTTTGATCGCAAATAAAATTTTAGGGATTTTCAAGCTTTATTTTTCTTTACTGTTCTAAATTGTCTAAACACTTTTGTCTTTTCGTAATTGGGAAATTATTGACTTTTTTAAAATTAATTCTAAGTGATTTCACTGTTACATGTTTCTAAGATCGCCATTATAGGGGATGCCATAGAATTTTTAAGTTATCTTGAGAAATTCAGAAAAAAATGGTTGTAGGGCAAAGTTTTTCACAGACGTAATTTTGATCCAAAAAGGTCCATATTATAGAAAAATATGATCTTCTTATTGAAATGATTTCATTCTAAAATATTTCTAAGGTTGCATAAGGTAGCTATTGTGCTTGCAACATCTGTATAACTTTTCATCAGGTCTCGTGGTAACCGCAGAACTCAGATTACCTGAACACGCCTGTGGGCGCAATAATACAGTTAAAAAATGCGTGTCGCCGTTTGATATGTCTTTTTGATTTCAAGCTGGCAGGGCGACAGTCTACAAAACAATGTTCACAAGACAACAACGGCGTTCCATACTAATGTCCTTATTACGCGCCTCGTTTTGGAGTGTCTGGTGTTTTAACGAACAATGTCTTCAAACGTACTGATCGCCTTCGCGAAATCAGAGCGTCTGAATGATTGAGACTAGCATTAAAACATCCAGAGGTTATCCTCGGTCCTTTCAAATACGTTTAAATAGGGTCTGGTCGGTCAAAGATCAGCATTATGCATGGAAATAGTTTTTAGCAGCGCATAATATTTCTCTGCTAACCGTTTTGATATGTTGAGAGGTTTGTGATTAACATCTTATGTTCGACCCCTCCAGTAACTAATAAAAGGTAAAAAATACGATTTTTCATGCTCAAAAATGGCAGATTTGAGAATAAAAGTTAGAAAAACCTAAGAAAAAATGTAGTAAAATTTATAACACATGATATAAGTCAAAGTTTGACGCCCGCAAACAAAACGCCCATTCCCTTTTATGCATGTTCTTTCATGCCCATGAAACATCTTTTTGCATTTTTTTACGTAACATGATCATAAAACACCAGGAACTTTTCTTAAAAAGTATTAATTGCATGACTAGATGGTGATTGCCTGAAAACTTAAAAAGCTATATTTAACCCAGATTAAGTTATTAACTTAAAATCAATTTACAAAGTTGATGGTTATTCCTGATATGCCTGTTTCACTTTTTTGCTAAGTCAACAAGGAATTTTAACTTCAAAATGCACTTTATGAATTTTTATCTTCATTTCTCACGCTATGCTTATTACCGCTTCTAAACGGGAACTGCCCCATCAGCAAGGGAAGTCACTCTCAATGGTTGCTTGATCTGAAATTGCATGTAATTCATTTTAGCAATATTAAGGATAACTCTTGCCAAATTGTTCCAAAGTCAATTATTACAAGATTAAATCTTATATTGAAAACTGTTGTTGGAAATTTATCACAAATAAAGAGTGAAGCCAAAGTTTTTAATGTTTAATGAAAAATTGCGGACATAAAGTGACCAATTAGAACTCTGGGCGAGTTTGGGATAAAAAATGTTTGGAAGTAAACACAAGCTATTGCATTTTTGGTTCTGTTTTTGGACCCGTTTACTTATGACAAAGCAATGTTTCTCTTGATAACCGGTTATGAACCCCTTATATCTAGTTGTCTGTGATAATTCTATTATTTTTGTCACAGGTCTACTGCAGTTTGACCCCCGAAGAAGGCGTGTGCAAATCAGACAAAGACTGCGGTTCCGATGAGTGTTGCGTCGGTGTTGACCGACGTAGATTTGTTTTAAGCCATCCTACATCCGGAATATGTCGGCAACTACGCTACCAAGGATTTCCATGCCACGTGTTTGCTATTCGTGACCCTTACAACCCTGCCCTTCACGTGAATTACTGCCCATGCGCAGAAGGTCTGGAATGCAGAGGAACATCCGTTGACAAGTTCAATACTTCGCATATCATCCACCATGATCCTCAATGCTTGCCAAAGGAGAAATGAACTGTTCAATACTGTTTATAAATCACAAACACGTTAAATGTTATGTTTAGTTTTTTGTTGCTATAATAGAGTTGAGAACCTTTATAAACAAACAGTTTTCACCTATGAGCATGTGCATGCGACATAAGCCCTTTGATTAAATATTAAAGTAATTTGTCGTTGCAGTTAATCAGCTGCAAAAGTTTACCCGTACATTCCGTCAGTGATAATATCAAATACGACATTTGATGGCCGTTGTGAACGTTACATATAGTTGAACGCGCAATAATTAATTTGTCTTGTTCTGTGACTTTCAAAGTTCTTTTTTTTTCATTTATTTAAAACACCATGCCACTCTTGCAAGAAATGAGAGTTTAGCAACGTTGCAAAACCGATTGGAATATTTTCAAACCTTATTTTAAAAAGCAAAATGTTTTAAGCAATTTTGGTGTTTGTTGTTATGACGATCTTTCACATGGACTGGATTTTAGTCTTAAAATTGACGATTAAATTTTTACATTTTTGTTTGTGATAAAAATGATTTTAACGCTTGAATGTACGTAAAAATGAGAAAGTTACATGTGTATTCCTTTTGCGTACTTTTCACATCGTTTAATCTTATGATAAATCTGATCAGAAAAAAAGAATATAAGTTATGGTTACAGTGAGATTTGTTTGCTTAGTAGGTGTTTGCATATACTACAAATTTTGATTTCAATTAGATATTAAACCAGCAGGCGACCTCCGTAAACATCAGTTGCATTGCAACACTTCACAAGACGCAGACACGATTTTTGTCATGCCACTACTGTAAGAACTGCCTCTCCAATCAGTAGACGTTGCGTTCTATTTCAAACTAAGGTTTTGCTGTCAATCAAATGCTTATCTCTGTGCGGATGTTGAACTGAAAATTTCGGGGTTGTTTTAAGTTTTAAATGATAAATATAGCAATGAAGCAATAACAAAGGTATGGCTTAAAGTAAAAGCAACCTGAAGGCGTGATTAACTATGAAAAGTGTTCTGTCGATTAAACTTTCCCGATACTTCTCACCAGAAATATCAGTCACCGCGTACTTTCGAAATGAAATCGAAATTTGTAGTATTCAATAAGTTTTGTGAAAATACGTCGAACAAAAATGCCATACCCAAAACTCGTTCACCAAAAGGACTGGTGTGTGAAATCTCCGGCGTACTTTTCACAAAATGTGAAATTCGTGGTTGGTGAAAGTTGATAATTTTATTTAGTGAGTTTTATTGATTATCTGTAGTATTGTCACGATAATCATGAACAAGACAAGCCTCAAATGTCACGAACTGGTCTGGAATAATGACATGTTCGAAACAAGTGCCGATGCCCGGCTAGAGGTCGCAATTGAAATCAAAACATTGAAAGAAGTAGTGAGTGGACATGTCCATTGTCTGGTCTTGACGTACTACTAGATCTATTCTCGAATTCCAGAGTATAGTACATTGTTGTTTAACATAAATGCAGACTGGCGCACAAGAGGTGTAAGACCTGTAAATAGACTTCCCTATATAAACTATAGTAAACATGACATGTTTCAAAAGGCTGGCATCTATAGCTGGTACCATTTGAATAAGGGCTAACTTACATGCTTTTAAAGCTAAGTGTTTCTATTGTCCATTTCCAGCAAGAACAATAGGGGTCATGTATCAATTAACAGAGATTTGACACCTTGAAACCGGTGGGTTTTTTTTTCACTTCTGTGTGAACTTCAAAACTGTTTTACATATGCCGTCCTAAAACCAGGGCCTTTTTTCATATACTGCATTTCCAAACATAAATTTGTGTGTCAGTAAAAGCATCTCATTTACTTAACATGTTCCTTTCAGGCCATACTAGCCATTTAATGGCCCCAAAAGGCAAAAAATGGGACTATTTAGTGTCAGCCATTGTCTGAGTAGGAACATCCGGTGAACTAATTACAAGTAATTAGCCAAGAAGTATACAACGGAAGCGAACACTTTTCATGCGCGCATATCGTACACAATCTGATTTGAGATTCCATGTGTACCATTTTCTTCTAAAATTGATTTTTGTAAAAATTAACAAAGTTTTCTCGTTCTACACAGCATTTTAAGATTAATCTCTTTCATTAAACAGGGGCCCTTGAATATTAGAACTACTTTCAGCGGTTTTAGGCCTGCATGTCGTTACTATTTTTATACCAGATTAAACTGTCAAGAGTCAGAAAATGATAACTCTTGGTCTGTGGCCCAAAATATTTTTTTTATAACTTTCAAATTTTTATAAAGATTCTATGACTGAGATGTAAAAGATGTCAAAAAGATTCACAACCAAGCCTAAGGCTTTTTGCGGAAGGGTGGGATGGGGCTGGTTTTCGTGGGCGGGGGTTTTTACCGCCACAAAGGGCCAGTCGTTTGCTCTTTATAATAGTTGTTTTGTTGTGTTTTTGTGAATAGTATATTTTAGCTTGTGATCAACGCAAACTTAAAGCTTATAAAGATAAATGGGTAGTTTAATTTTTTGCGATTAATGACAAAATGTGCTAAAAATCAATATACATGCACGGTAGTGTTGGAATTTCTGCAATAAATGACAGTGTACTAAGAAATTCATTACAACAAGGACGGGAGTGTTGTGTCTTTAAAAAATGACAAACTATGCTAAGAAATCAATGTAAAATGTACGTTATGCAATGCAAAGAAAACAAATTATCACGTGTACGGGGAGTGCTGAGGTATATTCCCTTGCTTCCTTTCGTGGTTCAAGGCGCTGGATGTAATTGAAAACTCAATCGCACATTCTAGATTTCTTAGATTTCGACACAATTTATTTTATCCTACCACTACCCATTTATTTCGCGAAAATCGGCCTGCCGTGTAAACTTGACGGCACCCAAGCTTTATTAGGCCCGTCCGGAATTGCTTTTGACCTAGTTTTCCGATACACAAAATACTTGCTAAAACTTGACCTGGAACTAATGCTAATCTGTTTGCAAGTTCCCTAACAGAGAAGGAACCATTTGCAATACGAGAGAGTCCCATTTGTACTACGAGAGAGTCTAGTATTATAATCCGCTTGAAACAGGAGCCGCTCTAATTAAAACTGACGTCATTTCGAGATCAATATTCCTTCCGGCATGACAAGTGTGTAATCAAGTTCGGACATAACTTTTTGGATTGTATTAGACTAAAATGTGTTTTAATCGTTGCTTTTTCTGTGCTGATGGATTTATATGCTTGAAGATAAGAAATCCCGATTAAATGCCTGCGTCTAGGCCATTTCGGTTTCGAAATAAAAACTGAAATGGCTTTGTTGCTGGTGTTAAATTTCAACTGACGGAAGTC
Source organism: Corbicula japonica (assembly GCA_038501625.1). Taxonomy (NCBI): domain Eukaryota; kingdom Metazoa; phylum Mollusca; class Bivalvia; order Venerida; family Cyrenidae; genus Corbicula; species Corbicula japonica. Next base: position 4,974,767 of record JAZAYU010000014.1, read on the forward strand.
TGTGAAGAAGGGAAAAAATAAAGACTATTCTTTTGGACAAGGAAATACAGAGACTAGCTTTTTTTAGGTAGGCTAGTCAGCTGGAAAAAGTAGAAACTGGGTGTTGCACATTGGACATGTGGGAAGCCTACGAGAGAGTACGACCCGTAAACCCGCTGTTTATGATGACAGGTTTGTCGACTGTTCCTAATGGTTTTTGCAAAATTATTTTTGTTTCAAATTCTTAAAGACATCCCTCATATTTCTTTGATATTTCAGTATTCTCTACACATTATAAAAGTGAAAACCATTTAAACAAAATTGCCGAATTTGTACAGAATTGTCTCCAGGACAGCCAACAACAGATGTTCATTCTTTTTAAATTAAAAAAATCTCTTTCAAGCGAAAAAAAGAGAAAAATAGGTAATGGTGAATAAGCCTCGCCCTGTATATTTTTCTCCAACTCGCCCAATAAATTCAAGCTTGGTAAGACAGTAACCTAATATTCTATATATATCAGTCAGTAGCTAAGAGAGGGATCAAATGTTGGTTTATGTTCTGTTCCAGTACACACCAGTTGTCGCACTTGCACAGTGCGATGTAAGCCTATCTTTTCGGTGTTTGTAACACATCAATGTTCGGGAGGGGGGGGGGGGGGGTCAAGCACATTCGATATACACCATGCAAATCCTTACCGCAGGATTGCGATTTAATCGCAATCGAGGTAAAATGTGCGTATGTTGGTAGAGATTACTTCAGATAGTGTAAATAATTATCCATTTTATATTTCGTTTTTTTTAAACAACTCTTTTTCCATTCAATACCGGTATGAATAATACGCGGAAATTAGTCTTCGAAGAGTTGACGTCATTCGTTAAATTGAGGTGAAAAGCTTATCAGCCGACATTGATTATGATACATTTTGCAGGAACAAATATATAAGTTATAATAGTCACACTTTGTAACAAAATTGTATGTGACGTAGAAAATAGAAGCTAGTCTGTGTTATTTTCTAAAATTAGCAAAAACTATTACCGAATAAGTAGTGTTTTTTTAAATAGCAAAATCTTTCACCGAATAAGCTTGTGTTTTAATTTCTTTAAAAAAAGCAAATAAAACTCTATCATCAAATAATCTTTTATTATTTTCTAAAAGTAGCAAAATCTATCACCGAATAAGCTTGTGTATTTTTCTAAAAATATATATCACCGAATAAGCTTGTGTACTTTTCTTAAAATAGCAAAATCTTACAACGATTAAGCTTTTTTAGCAGAATTTATCACCGTAGACACGCTTCCCCACAGCGAGGCTGCTTCCCCACAGCGAGGCTGCTTCCCCGACAGTGAGGCTGCTTCCACACAGCGAGGCTGCTTCCCCGACAGCGAGGCTCGATTTATGGACATCTTAATACAGTCATGTGAATACATTCAAAATAGCAAAACATACAGATTTAAAATATAACTTTATTTTAATGTACAGATTTCATGTTACGGCAAATACATTTTCACAATTGGTAAAAATGTTTCCGGTTCAACATGCTAAGATTTATCCGTATAACTTCTTTGCCGATGTGAGCAGCATTTTATAAAGTTTAAAATCATCTGGAGAAACAAAAAGATCACCAGTAAATTATTGTTTTTAAAATACTTGTAAGAAACAATTAAAATTTCAAAACAATATGACCAATTACACTTTTCCGGTGATGCGCCCCAATTATTATGATGTAATTATTGTAGCTATCGGTCAATGCCATTATAATAATTTAACGCCTAAGTTCAGGCTGTGCGACTATAAAACTTGAGTTTGAACAATGCAGCTAGTGAATTATTCAATGATGAGTAAGAACTGATTTATAAAAACAAATTTCCTAACACTTAAAACTGGTGCAATTCCATTGGACAAAATATAATTTGAATTTCAACCACTAACATCGTTTTTCTTTATTAATTATGTCGTATCTTTGCTTGAATTCTTCATTGATACATCCTAGATCTATGGAGATTCGTTTCTTTTTATTTATTATATCGTATCTTTGCTTAATTTCTTCATTGATACGTCCCAAATCTAGAGAAATTCGCCGACTCGGCCGATATGGGTACTTCGACGGTGGCTTCACGTTGATCATTCTTTCAAACAACTGATTTAAGTACGGCACGTTTCTAAACACCGAGTTCCTTGGAGCCGCATATCTCTCGCTAGAACGCAATTCATCAATTTCGCTGATTTTGTCTAAACATTTATCTGCGAGCGTGTCACAGCTATTGTCCAAACTGGAAATCGTTTCCTTGATCAAATTGCATTGAGTTGAACGGCAATGGTTCTCCGAGTTGTCTTGATACTTTGCCATTATTTCGGCAACCCTTTGTTCGACTATTCTCCTCATTTCGTCTTCTCTCGAAGACTCTCGTTCTTTCACGATAGCTTGGATGGATTCAGAAATCGTTTTCGTCTTTCGAGAGGTAAATCCGTCATACTCTTCGCAAAATGGGTAAAATTTAACTTCTTCCTTCTTTTTCTGAGATTTTACTAGTCCCCGGCAACCTACGTTGTTGCTAGCTGCGAAGGCTGTTGGGAGACTTATGGCCCGGCTTCGAAGCGACACTAACGGCGAAATTTCTGCTATAGATGTTCGCTTTGATGTTGAAACTATCCCCATCGAAATTGTTGCTGCGTGTTTTAAATTTTCTTTTAGTAGCTTCCAATTTGTTGATGCTTTTGACTTTTCAGGCGTCTTGGTCGAAATAACCTTTCGATGGCTCTTGTTTGATCCATCTGAGTTGTTGAAATCTATAGTCGCAAAAGATGCATTCGAGACGCTATGTGTAAACATAATCTCAGTCGATTTGTCTATGCACGGACTATCCACCTGTATATCCTCAATACTTCCGGTAATGTCCATTTCGTAGAAAGGGTCCTTTCTCCAAATTTTCCTGTTGCCGAGAATTTTATTATCATCGAAACTTTTCGATGATAACGTCAGCCTCCCAGATCGTCCGTCCGAGGTCATCTTGAATACTTTGGCTTTCTTCTCGCTTTCATATAAAATGTTATTGCCCCTTATTGGGACGAACAGCACTTACTGATGTTAATATACTTAATCTGCAATATTCCTCCGTTTATGTTTAGTTTTTCGACCATAATGTAAGATATTTGAGGACTTTTTGTATTTATACGCGCCGAGCTGCTTGAAGACGCTCCCATTCAATGTTTTAGTCTTTGGAAATTATTACAATTAACACAAGGATGAGTTGTTAATAGATACAAGTTTTTCCCAGAAATTATCAAGGCGTTTGACAGCCGTTTGATCAATGGTGGCCATATTTGCCGTGTATCACAACAAAAAAGACGTTCCGTGGTATTTCGTATTTCGTAATAAACTGATTCAGCGCATTTTAAAAGAGTCCTTTACAAAAGGCATTATTTTTGTCTGATAGTTTCGGTTGCCTTTGGCATTTTCCGAGGAATGTAAAAATTTTGTTCAAAAACACAAAATTTCAATAAACATTTATAATAAATAAAACGATAATAATATTTTGAAATAAATTCTTAGGCAGCGCACACATACGGTTGGACAGACACTTATGTCACATTGTAATGGTAGAGTCAAGTCAAGTCAAAGAATTTATTAGCATATTCAAAAAGAACATTGCTAAATAACACACATAACATAATGTATGGCATGTCGTGGAAATAAATACACGAACAGAATGAAAGAAATCAGAATCTACATTATTTAATTAACAATTCATAAGGTTATTTCTGACAATGACTAAGAAGCGAACAGTGCAGTTCCTGATCACGGTGCACGGATGTACAGGCTGATCTGGATCTTCACTGGTAGGTCATGGGTTAAAGCCGCAGCCTACGAAGTAAAGGCTTAAACATAGAACCCACATTTAAACAAGCCATAAGAATCACATGCATCTTTGAATTAAGCACGTAGTTTGTCAGATTACAGGAATATGAAATAAAGACAGTTTATCTTCTGTTTTTGTAAATAATGGTTTTATGTTATTTTTTAAAAATATTTTACATGGTTTATGCTCCGCTTAAGGCAATTTCAGTTCTTTGGCTTTGAGCACTTTCAGTGCTTTGATTTGAAAGGGTGCTGGAAAGGTCATCTCAGAATGGTCTCTTCTTGTATTGCAACGGAAGTCTGAAAATGTCAAACAAAGAAATAGAATTAAATACTGCAAATGTACCAGTCCTATATTCGCGGACATAAAGAACGTCGAACTGCATTTTGAATGTCGAACGTCGAACTGGTTTTGAATGTCGAACGACGAACTGTATTTTGAATGTCGAACGTCGAACTGCAATTTGAATGCCGAACGTCGAACTTCGAACTGGTTTTGAATGTCGAACGTCGAACTGAATTATGAATGTCGAACGTCGAACTGGTTTTGAATGTCGAACGTCGAACTGCAATTTGAATGTCGAACGTCGAACGTAGAGCCAACTTCACACACATAAAATATCCTGGTTTTCGAGTAAATTACATTTTCGAAAGTTCCTTATTACTTGGTTTTGGATTTTCTTGAAATCATTTATGTTCAATTATATATTTCGTGGCGTTTTATAAATTCATAAATCGATCTGTCCACGAAATACACAAGAATTAGTTACCATCGACACGACAATTAGTGACTTCACAGTATAATATAAAAACAGCAAGGAAAACTATGTGACTAAAATGATGCACTTTTGATAAAAAATGAAACTGTAAGACATAAATTGTGCAAGATATCTAACAACACTAATTAGCTTTAAATAATATGGATATCTCGCAAGCTTCAATATACTTCTGACAAATACCCCATATGTAAACGATTTGTTAAGGACGCTTACGGTATTTTCCGTTTTCACAAGGTTATGAATTTTACGTGTTCACCGTTTGCATGACTCAGTCGAAATTGGCAAACTTAGTCGTTGAACGCGGACCAAAATAAGCGAATTCACAAGTAAAACATCACAATCAATTAGTAAAAAAGTTCCTTAGGGGACACCGCATTGATGCGGTCAGTAGGAAAACAATTTGCAATTGCCACTATGAGTCTGAACCGGGTTCTAGGGTGTACCAACCTCACACTTGCACCAGCAGGTTTTCATATAAACAAACAAATAGTTATCTCAAAGGGTCATTTTTATCGTTATATCGTTATAAAGGATTCTGCAAATAAATCACCAAAATACTAATTATTTAAGGAAATATGTCCCTTCATCAAAAATAGGGTCAAATCATAGGGGTCAAAATTAGGCTTTTTTTGAAATTTCAAGATTCACAGGGTAATCTCCCGGTTCAAAGAAAACCCATAACTTTTAAGATCTATGCGTATATAACATTTTATTGGTCTTAAATCTTATTCAAAAGCCATGCCACCTGAGCTAACGCCAAACTAGACCAACCTGTCTCTGCTGTCTAGTATATGGATCATCCGGTGTTGGTGTCACATTGACTCTGTATGGAGGGGGAGGAGAGTTGTACGTTATATTAGATGGTGCCCGCATTGGGTATATCAGGTTTGATGGTGTTAGAGAAATCCGCGACCTCGTCCTTCGCTGAGCCTCTCTTCGGCGTCGGCGTTCACGTTCTCGCTGTACGTCATCATAGTGTATCCCTGGATACGGTTGATCGATTACGACCTGTTGAATATGAAGATGGAAATCCTGGTAAGCTTTGTCAAACACTTAATCACATCACAGGAGAATATGGAGAAATATCTAGAATCTAGCTTCATATATTCTCAAGTTATTGCCTGGACAAGAAATTTTAATTATTAGAAACAATTACCTTGACCTCAGTGACCAAAATAAAATCCTTTGCAAGGTCTTAACAAATATGATGCACATTAAATTTAGTGAGAATAGCTAAAAACATTATCAAGTTATCCCTCTATGCCTTTCTGCCCTTGGCAAACAGAGTAGATCCAGATCAGCAGGCACATCCGTGTCGTCTGATCACGATCCACACTGTTCGCTTTTTATTCATTATGTTATTTCTGACCAAGATGCAACGAGAGTAGATCCAGATCAGAAGGCACAGATGTGCCAGCTGATCTGGATTTACACGGGTCGCATGTGCGTAAAAATGTGTATACATGGAGGAAAAGGGATATATATTATTGTGAAATAAAGCAGTGTGTGTGCAAGAGCACTTCTTTAAGCCCCGCCCCTTCCTCTTATGGGGCATAAAACTTCTTAAAACGCCACAGCTTTAGGTACAGTAAAACTTCTCTATTAAGATCACTTCTGGGACCGTACAAAACTTTTCCTAAAAGTGGGGTGGTCCTAATTTCCGGCTAGTGCAAAACTGTTTACAGGGACATTGGACTAGTGGTCTTATAATCGATGTAGTCTTCATTTTCGGGCGGTCTGTATGAAGGGTTTTACTGTAAATCAAAACTTTAATTAAAATTTCCAGTTGTACCTGAGGTGTAGGTAGCGGAGAGCGCCCGCGCTGACTCCGCTGATACACTGGGTTGTTCGTGTTAGTTCGGTAATATCCGTCATCTTCGGCATCGTCAAGATCGTCGGCATTGTAATATGATGCTAAAACGATGCTAGAGTAAGTTAATAATCTAATCTCAGGAAATAATCCTGATAGTGCCTAAAACTGCCACTGCAAAGCATTTGGAGAATTTTGAGCTAGTTAATTATCAAGATAATTATGAGAGTCACACTAAAGACTTAAGTATTTGCGAACCTTAAAAAATAATTTCCTGTAACTACTATGTTCATTACTCTCCAGTAACTAGTATGTTCAGTACTAACCAATAGCTAGTATGTTAAGTACTAAACAGTAGTTAGGATGTTCAACCAGTAATTAAGTACAAACTTACCCGACATTCCTATAAAGGTCACGCCCCAAATACAGCTCCAGATCCAACCAATAAGAAAACACGCGACTAGAAGAAGTTGTAGCACCCCTATGCCAAACACAGTGCAGCAGGACCCACATTTTTCTCTGCAAGTCATATCTTCAGTTTTGGCACAGCAAAATACACACACGGACGCTGCCATCGAGCCTACAACGTTGAAACAAAAAGGCTTCGTGACAAATATAAGAATTAAATCGATATTTGATATTTTTATTTGGGTATGAAAAACAGTTGGATTGTTTAAAGTACGAGAGAAGCCCTTCGGGCTTCAAACACTTAAAACAACCCAACTGTTTTCCATACCCAAATGAAAACCATCAAATATCGATTCAGTCCTTAAATATAACTTGTCTGTCACGTGGCTGTCTAGTTATCATTAACGTCCTATACAGCAAACTACAATAATTATTAATAAATAAGACTTATATCATCTTAAAACGAAATGCTGTCAAAATTTGCCACTCTGGTCATAAGAACACCTCGATAATAAGATCACTATTTTAAATTAGGACCAACCACTACCAACCAATTCTGTCCCAGAGGTGGTCTTATAAGCGAGGTTTCACTGTATATTTTCATAAGCGTTTATCCCACATTCTTTCACTTGTATTTTGTTGATTTGTAATGGGAAATTCTGCAATTATCTTGTTCCTACACCGCACAAACCATATCTTTCTCGGGTGCAACTCTTTTCCATAGGTCACAGAGTCACTGAGGGCATAGCTTTAAATTTTTTATTGTCGAATAAATTAAACAATGCGATGTAGCATGTTAAGCTTTGCGGTAAAGATAAATATTACAAAAATTTACGCATACTCAAGTGCTAGAAGCAAGAAATACGGAATGAATCTTAAGTTCATAACGTCTGGGGCTTTCATCCAAAATCGAAATTTAGTGGTAAAAAGCCTAAACAATGGCCTACAAAAATATGGGAAAGAGTGCTCCCAATCTTCCATCATTGTTTGCTCTTTTTAATTTGAAAATAAATAAAACCATCTAACTGGATAAATATTCGCTTTTCTCGCTCTCTTGGGCCCAAGATCATAAAATAAAATCTGGAGATCAGTCTCACATCTCAAGCCATTTCAGCCAATCAGATGCTTGAGATTTGAGACTGATCTCAAAACTTAGTTTTATGATCTTGGGAATAAGATTTTAAATAAAAGATTTTGTTAAATCATGTCCCCTGCAAAAAATAATGGACTGATCCACACGAAAAATATGTCACGCACATCTACACTTCATGCCGAACAAATGTATCAAGTTTCAAGTCAATATCTTAAAAACTGTAGAAGTAGTTCGCATCACAAGATTTAGAAGTTTGCATAACACGATTTTGTTAAATATTGAAATTGTAGTTGATGAAGTAGATACCTCTTATTATAATTTTCCCAGTCAAATAAGTTATCGAGATTATATCTTTCATCTTTAGTTCACTTTATAAGGTAATTTTATTAAAGGCGATTTTCACAACGATATGAATTTTATTTGTTCGCCGTTTGGACGATACAATTAAAATCAATGAATTGAGACCAACATAAGTTATTTCAAAAGAATTTTGTTTTAAAAGAAGTCTCTTCCTTGCCAATATATTACGAAATTTACATTTCTTTGAAACAAACAACAATATATAGGTGTAAGACCTGTAAATAGACTTCCCTATATAAACTATAGTAAACATGACATGATTCAAAAGGCTGGCAATCATAGCTGGTACCATTTGATATAGGGCTAACTAACATGCTTTTGAAGCTAAGTATTTCTACTGTCCATTTCCATCAAGAAAAGTAGGGGAACATCAAAACTGTTTTACATATGCCATTCTAAAACCAGGGCCTTTTTCATATACTGCATTTCCAAACATAAGTTTGCTATCAGTGTGTCAGTAAAAGCATGCCATTTACTAAACATGTTCCTTTCAGGCAATAAAAGCCATTTAATGCCTCCCAAAAGGCAAAAAATGGGGCTATTTAGTGTCAGCCAGACAGTCAGTCTGACTAGCCCGAGTAGGAACATCGGGTGGACTATTTACAGGTAATTAGCCTATAAGGCCGTAAAATATTCAAACGGTGCTTATGTTAAATTCAT